>CM076657.1:5177183-5348709 GCA_038496675.1 Rachycentron canadum | reverse complement strand
CTCTCTCTCTCTCTCTCTCTCTCTCCCCCTCTCTTCCTCTCAACCCAATCGGTCGAGGCAGATGGCCGCCCACCCTCAGCCTGGTTCTGCTTGAGGTTTCTGCCTCTTAAAGGAAGTTTTACCTGCCTCTGTCACCAAGTGCTGCTCATGGTGAATTCGTTGGGTCTATTTCTATAAAGAGTTTGGTCTAGATCTGATATGTAAAGTTCTATGAGGTAACTTTGTTATAATTTGGAAAAAACGTAAAAAAAAAAAATATATATATATATATATATGTATATATATATATACATATATATATATATATATATTTTTTTTTTTTACGTTTTTTCCAAATTATAACAAAGTTACCTCATAGAACTTTACATATCAGATCTAGACCAAACTCTTTATAGAAATAGACCCAACGAATTCACCATGAGCAGCACTTGGTGACAGAGGCAGGTAAAACTTCCTTTAAGAGGCAGAAACCTCAAGCAGAACCAGGCTGAGGGTGGGCGGCCATCTGCCTCGACCGATTGGGTTGAGAGGAAGAGAGGGGGAGAGAGAGAGAGAGAGAGAGAGAGAGAGAGAGGCACTGACATATGATGTGAGAAAATGCAGGTACCTATATTGCATTCTGTCATGTAATTTGCATAATATGTAAAAGATGCCTATCTCTGCCTTTGTGCTGACAGCGTTTGTTGTGTGTGAACCTGTGCAATTAATAGTCATTGAACATTATCTGGGATGCACTTTTGTGCCTTCAAAATCTATTTGTCAAAGCAAATTAGCACAATATAAACACACAATGCAACAGACAGTTTTTCTTTAAGACTCGAAATTGCGTAAGGGGAGTGATTGTGTGAATACACGCTTCATCAGCGTGTGTACGCATCTCGCGTGTGAATCTAAGCGTGACTGAATGAGAGCATCTGTGCTCGACCCTGAATAATTAAAGGTTATTTATATACAGTGGAGAAACGATGCACACGTTGTGTTTTTTTCCCACAGTTAAACTGTGTTAGGTGCAGTTGACCGGGTCGTGGATCACACGCTACTTGCTGTAACGCATAGGAAGAAACCTCATGTCATTTTTGACTCCAGGGAACACACTCATGAGGAGCACACTCACAACAACTGTCCCTGGAGCACATTTTAGAGATTTGGAGTCATGAGTCGTTGGTCTCGTGTAACTTAATGTGAGGAGCTTCCACCTCTGCTTCACGGACTTAGAGCCAGACGAAGTCATGTCACCCACAGGTTTCTGAAGAGCAGTTTTGAAGCTCAGAGTGGGCAGCTCTGTCATCACAATCTTGCCGGTGCCTGACCCGGCCCCTAACTCCCGGCCCCTAACTCCCGGCTAATCCAAAAATAGTCAAACAGGTGGGGCGCGTGTGGAGCGGAGACTTAGGCGCATACTGGTTTGTGATAGGAATATGCTCATTATTATATGGAGACCAAAACAGTTTTTTTGATAGATAGATAGATAGATAGATAGATAGATAGATAGATAGATAGATTATATTATATATTGATCTTATTATTAATTCAGGATACGAGAGATGCATCTACTGCTGCTGCGTCCTGAAGGTTGTGTCTCCATCTCTCACTCACTCACAGACACATGCTTTTATGGGCAACGCTTAGCCATCTCAATGCACTTCGACTTGCATTTACTCGACACACACAGCACTCACCCACACACTCCCAAACAGACAGAGGTCCTTTGATGCGAATGTGACCCAGTAAATGATATGAAAGGGGCCTTTGCAGGGAAGCGTAGAGATGAGCAGCGCATCCTCCACCGTCGCCATTTGGTTGATTCGCCTCACTCCGCTGCCACAGCGTCTCCTCTTCTCTCTCATTGCTTTCCTTTCCTCATCTGTCCAGCAGGTCTCTCTCTCTCTCTTTCTCTTCTGTCTCCTGTTAAAAATTGATTCTGGTCTTGCTGTGATGAGATGCACTGTCGGTTTCCACGGCAGCGGTGTGTCAGAAACTCCCCCTCAGCCACTGAGAGGACAGCAGTGACCCACACTTGCCAGAAAGTTATTTTTGTTTTTTGTTTTTTTCTGGACTGTTTCATTTCATCTTTTCTTTGTGTGCAGTGAGGAACAAATTGACAACCTGACAACAATTTTACTGGAGTGAACTTTAATTGTAGTAACACTTGAGTAAATGATTAACTGCTGGCTGTACTGTCATTAGCGTCCCCTTCTTTTTTCTTTTTCTTTTTTTTAATAATAATGTAAAAGAGGCTCTGCACTGTTTGAATCTTTCTTCGTATTATATTTATAATCACGTCTTCAAATAATGGTCCATAGCCCATAGGAACCCATTTATGGGGGACATAGGACAGACTAAATAGAGCACATAAAACACATTTCTGGCATTTTTTTCAAAAGACCCCCCCCCTGTCAAAGATTACATATATGTTACAACGATATTTATCTGAATTGTTTTATATGCAATTTGTTAATAAATGACTTCTTATGTAAGCATTAGAATTCTTAAATGGCTTGAACCTTTAACAACAAAAAAACAAGCTTTTTAAATTTGGCTAGCTGTGCCCCACACAGCCATCTTGGGAACGTTGTTATAGGAACGCAAAGTCACATGACCTGTCACATGACCTACCATGATGTTCAGCATGTGTCACTTAGGGACTTCATGAGTTAAGGTTAAGGGTAAAGCTGAGCTATAAGGAACATTTAAAGGGCTCTTATGGGTTCTTATGGGTTAAGGAAATCATAATCTCAGATTTTTCTTAGTATATGTTCAACTGCACAATTTCCATTGTCCATGTAAATTCAGAAGCTCAGCCACTTTCCTGCAATAGAACTGGAATCTCTTTCTTCTGGATTTCAGTCCTGTGGACCGAGCTCTCTAGATGAAGGCTGCAGACGTAACTGAGATTAACCTCAGAAAACTGAAAATGCTCACCTGTGTAGTTATGACTTCTGGTTCTGTGATGTTATTTCTTTTTGGCTGGACGTCAACAGCGGAGCCAGCCTTGTAACCAGGATTGCCACTGACTGACTAAGTGACTGTCTCACTGACTGGGTGATGATATTTCCACCATCCACCTAGTTGTACTTGTACTGGTACAAATCAGTTCTATTAGCAAGGTGTTTACAGTCTGCAGTGTTGCTAACTCATCACATTGTTTCTAGATTTAGAGAGTCTGCTGAGCTGCTCTGCTTTCCCAGCTGCTTGGGAACTGCGGGGAAATGGAGGAGTGCAGTGCCTCATAATCATTCAGGAAAATCAACTACTTTTATTACGTATCATTATTAATAAAGGAGGCAGAGGGATAACTAAACATAAGATACACCGAGCAGAGAGAGAGAGGAGAGAGGGAGGGAGGGAGGGAGGGAGGGAGAGAAGAGTTTTGACGGCAGTGATATCTGGATGCGAAGCAAATGTTAAATGCAGGTATCTTGTTTTCTCATTTTGCTCTCTTTCCCTGCCTCTTTCTTTCTTTTTTTTGTTCAGAGACTCTATATAAGACGGACAAGGACCTGTGGCTGAAAAGTGAAGCCAGTGCTGAAGTTTAAACTGCGTTTCCATTTTGAGGAAAATGGACCATAGAGCAGGGTATGAGTTTGGTGCCTGACACTTAGGGTGCAGGCAGGTCAGCTCCTCTCACCCCTCGCTCCCCGTCAGCTCCACCTTCTCCTCCAAATGTGCTTCTTCTGGTTTAAAAAAGATGGCGACACCCATAACAAACTGGAGGCTTCAAAGTTCAGCTCAGAATCAAAACGGGTGACGCACTACTTGGTCGCGCTTGCCATTCGCACACGTCCCCTCCCTCGTTTCCAGATGAGCCGTACTGATATTTAAATCAGAAAATGACTTAATGGAAAGCGGCACAAACGCTCACTGCTATTCAGAGAGTGACAGTTGATGCAAACATTCACATTTCCTGCCTCACAAATCAATTTGAAGCATTGAGGCGGGTGAGTCACCAGTCTCATGTTTAGTGAAAACGACTGCTGATTCTGCTTGAAGGCCAATCGATTTGAGGCTCTCTACCTGTTCTCTCTCTGCTCTCATTTTCTTTTACCCTCCTCACCCCTCATTTAGCTCCCTTTCACTGCTCTCCTCTCCTCTGTCATCTATCTCCAATCATCCTCCTCCTCCTCTCAACTCCATGAGATGATCGCCTGAGGTTTCTGTGTCTCAGTGTAAAGTGACATTCTGCCAGCTTCCTCCTCTCATCTCCCTCCTCGCCTCTCATCCTGTCTTGTTTGGTTTCATTGTTCCTGTCATAACCATCAACCTTCCCTTCCTCCCTCTCTCTCCCTGTGCCTCCCACCCTCCACCGCCTCCTCTTTGTACTCTATCTCTCTCTTTCTGCTCTCTGTCACCTCCCGTCAGCCAAGGGAAAGAATGCCGCGAGGAGCCCGTGGAGCCGAGGCTCAGGCAAGCAAAGGAAACTCAACACTGAGCAAAGGTTTGAGATGGAGGAAGGATGATAAAAGTGTAGAGAGGAAAGGAGGCTGAAGGAGGTCACCAGGGAAGGAGAAACAGTTAAAGATAGATGGGGAGAGGCAGTGAATTAAATGGAAACAGAGCAAAGGATAGAAAGGGAGATGGATCTCTGAAAACAGGGATAAAGTTGAGTTGAAAAAAGAAAAAGAAACAGGAATAGGCAATTGACAATACAGTTTTTCAAAAATGTTTCATAGTTTTGTATTTTTTATGTTTAAATGTCAAGTTAGGAACATAAAAACCAGAAGACAGCGGATGACAATAAACTTGTAACTTAAACAAAAAAAAAAAGCCTGGACATTTACAAAACCATAAGTAAGACAGTGGTAAAAAGGAAGAAGATAAAAGAGGGTGAGGCAGGAGGAAGAGCACAAGATGCTGATGCTGATATGTAGAGATAAGAAGTAAAGAAATGCGGATGGAAGCAGGGAGGAGGAAAAACACAGAGAGGACAAAACAAGAGAACGAGTGGAACAAGAGGAGAGGTGAGGGGACAAATGGGCATTGATTTGGCTCAGTGACTGAGGATAAAGCGGGGTGGTGGTGGTGGTGGTGGGGTGGGTGGGGGGTCTCTGGGTAGCATTTGCTTTGTGCGAGACTGCTCATATTACCCAGAGGGCTTTGGGGCTGAATGAGGCTGTGAGCTAACCAGCCTAAGCCCTCGATTCATCTCTCCTCAGTCCATACTGTTGTCTGGAAAAGTGGGCGGCGTGTGGAGGCACTGTGAAATCAGATGGAGTAAAATTTGAGCCAAAGTTTAACCAAACATAAAACAGTTATCCATCCGTCCTCACTCTGGTCTTTCGGTGTATGAAGTGTCCACGTATGGGATTCCTCTGTCTTCCAGTCTTCCTCCCTCATCCCTTCTTCTTTTCTCTCCTGTCTCGATTTGTTAGTTAGGGGCAGGGCACCAGCTCTGAAGTCCTCACCTTCTTCTCCCCTGTTCTGTGCCCTTCTTCATCTATTTTTCCTCTATTCCTCTTCCAGGTCCTTCTCTCCTTGTCTCCTGTCCTCCCTTTGTCTCATTTCCTCTTTCCTCATCCCTCCTGTGCTCTTCTTCTTCTCTTTTTCTTTCAGAAGTCATCCAACTTCCTTTCGTCTCCTCTCCTCTTCAGCTCTCCTTCCTCTCCCCCTTTTCTCCTCACTTCTCAGTGTTTCTCTCCTTTCTTTGGCCTCTAAACAGTATTAAGCATGAAACACTGCTTTAGCACCATGTTTGTCGCCCAGACAAGCCCTACATCACATCAAAGTGCACATTTGGCAACGGCTAGGCCGACAAAACACGGATTTGATATCCTCTGTTTGTATCACCACATAGTTTGATCTCATGTAATATCATAAAGTGCCATGACGTAACTGTCAGAGCAGAGCGGCGAATATGGTAATCCTGTTAGCACTCCGCGGATGATTGTAATGTTGTCAAACTGTGGACGGGTTTGTCTCCGGGACAATAAAAGCAACGTATGCAAACCAAGGTGGAGAAATTTCAAAGCCAGTTGGGCTCGCTCCGGTCATTAAGTCTGAAACCGGCTTCAAATGTGCACTTTTAAAGGAGCTGGTGAGCTTTGGAACCTCCCAGCCCTAACCAAAAAAAAAAAAAAATACCACGGAAGGAAAATCTATTTTGGGGGGTCATAAAAATAAATAAATCACATTCAAATCTTTTGTATGTTTTTTGTACCATTGCAAAATGAAAATATTTAGGTGTTTTTTGAGGAATTTCCTTTTTTTTTTTTTTTTTTTTTGTCTATTTTCTTGACAAAATGGCACGAAATAATTATTAGTTCAAACATTCAAGCGTAAGTGTAGCTAAGCTTACACCCTGGTGAGGCGTTTCTTGGGCAAAACACTGAATTGTAGCTCCAGCGGTGTTGCTCTACAGCTGACCCTGTCACATGATATTCCACTGTCAGGGGAGGAGGGAAGATCATTTCCATATAGAGAGAAAAAAAAAAAGCCTTTTTGCTGTTTGTGTGTGCAGATCCATGTGAGGTTGGAGGGGAGGAAGAATGGGGGTGGTGTTAGAGAGAGCGGGGGGGATCTTCAAATAAGCAGAAGGATTTACCTGGTTGAGGCTTTGCCCCCGTAGAGATGCCTGCGGGCCTGGATTTCTTCCACGTATCAGACTTGGAACACAAATAGAAAGAACTCGCTGTCACACTGGGCCTCGGGCTTCTTAAATCATGCTCTCCTGTCACATTTAAAGCCAACAAGAAAAGACAGTATCCTGTACATATACTTGGATTTTTAATTGTACATTAATTTAATTTAATTTTTTTGATGTCCTAGTTTATCTGTAAATTAAAAAAAAGATACAGATCATGATAAAAATCATGATTTTTATCTTTTTTTTTTACAGTAATCTAAAGCCTCAAGTCTTTTTTATTTTATTTTATTTTTATTTTTTGCATTGCTTTGTAGTGATTTTCCCAGTTCAGCTCCAATGCTGGAGTAGAGCCACTGGCTTGGGAATGTTACCATATCACAATGATATGACTCCATTAACAGGTGTAGCTCTTTAATGTCACCCCTTCTTTTATCCTTCCAGTCTTGTCCACTGCACTGGTCACTGCACACACTGAGCCACTCTCACGGAGGAGGCATGTCTGGCAGTAAACGTCCCAACCCTTTCAGCCAATCAAATACTGGCACTCCTAACAGGTCATCTTGGAGATATAGTCCCAGGGAGTGGCACATCAGAAATTATCGAACGTGACTTTACTCCAAACAGTGAGAACGAGTTATTGTATATTGTAAGGAACATGTCTGTACCATCCATACGCAAGCCTCTGATTCTTGCCTACACTCTCAAACCTTACCCCAGCTCCATACTGCATACAGGTTACAAGCAGGCTTTGAGTGTGTTGTAGTGTGTTTGTCCCCTACGGATGACAAAATAAAAGTTTAAATGGCTGATAATGATCTGTGTCGAATCCTTGGAGGGCCACAGTGAACTTCACAAGGTGTAATTGCTGCTACTGATTTGATATCATGCCAACAGTGTCATTTTCATGGTGTTAATGTTCTGTGCGCAAATGGTTTATCTTTTGCACTTGTAGTGCGTGTGATTGTTGAAACAGCACTGGTTTTCGCTTAGCGCTGCAGTTCACATTTTGTTAATGCTAAAGACAACACTGCTTCAAAGTTAAAGCTTTCCTCTGGCCAACCATTATAAGATTTTTATTATGAAGCACCTACAGCACTCTGTCGTCTTAGTCAATAGCCCTTGTTACAGCTATATAAATGGTGCATTCGAATGGGTTTGTATTAAAGATATCTGCTGTTTTGTCAGCAGTTGTGTTCTGTTAAAGACGAAGGGCAAATGTTTTCCCTCAAGATTTAAACATTACACTTTGTACCCATCTTCAGACAACATTATCTCTTCCCGTGGGATGGGACTGCCTTGGGTTTTTCCTTTCAGGTTGTTTGAGCTTGAGATGTATCCCGACAATTCTTCACCTTCACCTGAGAGTTCAAGATTTCTCCTTCAGTCCTCCAATCCACAAGCTAAAGGAGGTTGTTCTGACAGTAAAGAATTTCTTTATTTATCGTCACTGGTGACACTTGTGAAAATGAATTTTAAAAAAATGACCTCTGTTTCACTTTGGAAGCTAACACATCCCTGACTCCTGAGTGTAGGGTTGTTTAAAACCAAGTGACAACCCATTGCGATGTCACCGATTGGTTTGTGAACGGCCTTTTTCTACATAAACATCATGTTGTATTGAAGAAGACTTGAAACTAGAGACTGAGACCATGAACTCATTAGGAAAACATTTACTGAACTAATAAATCAAGGGAGAAGTAGGGACATTTTCCCATAGACTTCAATACAATCTGACTTCTTTAACAACCAGTGGAGTCGCCCCCTGATGGTCATTAGACAGAATGAAGGTTTAAGGCTCTTCAGCATTGGCTTCACTTTACAGACCCAGAGTGCACGTCTACTGTTCTATACAGTCTATGTTTGGAACTAATTTAATGAATAAAGAAACTGACACCATTTGGATTTTTGTCATTGTGGAGAGAAAAATCACATCGGGGACCATAATCTCTGAAATGGTGTCACCCACTGTGGATATTCAACAGGACTTATTATTTTTTTTTGTTTTTTACCAATTATCCATTTGTCCGGGTGCTATTTGTCGTCGCTGTGTGCCATGATGCTAGATAAGTGGCATTATCAAGCTATGAATCAAGCTTATAAATTCATTCAAATCAATAATTTAGTGCACTTTGGGAATGTGTTTTTTGACTCAGGCTTCTTTATCCAGGGCAGATGTTTGTGGGCTGTCCTTTGTTGTAGTTCAAAGCAGGAAAAACACAGGGGTCACCTACATCCTCTACACTGGTTTCCTTTTAAAACTTCACCTTGAATCGTGCTCGTATGCACCAAACCTCTCCCTCCCTCTCTCCCTTCCCCCCCCCCCCCCTCGCTCTCGGCTCGAGAACACCGGGCTGCGGTCGTATTCGCCGTACTCTGAGCAGGTCAGCGCAGATGAATGTTGTTGTTGCTTTGATCTTTTCACAGGCAGAAGCTGTTGCACCTGAGTCAGCCTTTAAGCGAAACAGGGTTTGTGTGTCACGTGTTCATCCTTCAGTCCAGAGACAATCCAACAGTAAACATAACTGTTTACTAGCTCAAAAGGCTGCAGAGCATCTGGCTGCTCCAAAGAATAAAAAATGGCAACAAAAAAAACAACATTTTAAAATTAAATAAATGGGAAACATTTCAACTACATTGTATAACTGATGTATTTTAGCAATCAGCATTCATCAGGGTCTAATGGAGGAGGCGAAACAACCACCATATGGCATATTAAGCTAAAATATGGGCAGCAAAGCAGTCTTAATGTTTCTGCTAGCTCCCTGAGGCTCTCACTAGTGTGGCCCTGTTTTGGTAACGTGTTTTAAATTTAAATCTGACACACACCATTAGTTACCAAGAAAAACTTCCTGCTCTTGCCTTTTGAATCTCTCTCACTTCTCCACCCGACCTCAGCTGTCTTTGCTCCTCTTCTGGTGAAATGAAACTATTTTTCATCTTATTCCCTGCGGATGCGCTGACTCAATCTTCGTCTGCACCTTGTGATTCTACGGTGAGCAGCAGTAGCCTATTTCGGCCTGTCAGATGTATTCATGATGCCTTCCTGACCCCATGACCTCTAACAGGGTTTGAAGCCCCCCAGGACCTCCTGTACAAAGCACAAATAGACACCTGGTTCTGGCTTTCGGCCTCAGTCAAATAAATGACCTTTGATTAGTGATCTTTCTTGCTTCTCTTGCTGATCTCTTCTTGTTCTGATTTACATTTCTCTTTATGTATACATATACAAAATATACATATTCAGTATAAGACATGATGGCAACTGTTGCTTTAATGCCATTGTAAGTCTGAGGAGGTCATATTGAAGCGTATGGGTGCTTTCCTGTAACCAACAATGCTTCACATTTTCGCCTTTTCTCCATTTGATTTATGATTTTGTTGCAATGTCCATTATCTCTCAAACTAAAGGTCACAACACTGGTGGTGAATGAAGTCACGGCCCTAATGAACACATAGTGTTTACTCCTATGAAACCAAACTTTTTCAGATACAAATGAACACACATTATAATGGCACAATGTTCGGAATCATGCAGCTGAAATGCTCCCGTATAATATTGGAGGCGGCTGAATAAAGAAATCTCATATTTTATAATACAATTGACTGTAAGTAAAAATGGATGTAGACTGCCGGGCCTGTTATTTTCTTTTTATCTTGCAGTGCAGTAGGGATTTTCCACTGACAAATTTGCTCTTACTGATTTAATTAGTTAGTTAGTTAAGTGGCCTTAAGTAGCTTTGTTCATGTTCTTTACAGCATATATAATGTGTACAATGCATCCCTAGGTGAGAGCGTTAATGTGAATTATCTATCTACCTTGCTCACCACTTGATATGACTGACATGCCTTTTCCGTGCTAATGGTGGTAATTGTCATTAGGGTGATAGGCTGTTAACCATGGATGTGGGCTGTGAAAGCTCATATTTAAACGAAACCTGGTTAAAGGGTGAATTAAACCAGCGCTAATTGAACAACAGTTGTGTTGTGTTTCTGGCTCATGTGAGCCAGTTGGAGCGTATTCTGTTCGGCTGGAGTGGAATAACATAAGGAAAGTTTACTACTGGCTCGATTTCTGGGAACCAGGGTCTTTATTTTCGCTTTAATGTCTTATATGCTAATGGCTGCTTGCTGCCTGCTTTGTCTATTTATCTGTCCTCATGAGTATTTAGCAATCAACCTGCTGAATACTGACTGGCAGGCTGAAGCAACGGTTGATGGATGTGCGAAGTAAGAAATAGACCCTACCTGCGCAGCTCACACCTCAAGGGGCATCGTATCATTTTTATAGATAGGAAGGTTTGACAGGTTCCTATGAAGTAATTAAAAACAGCTGAAATACAAAACTTAACATGGGGCAAAGCTCCTGTAATTTTCATTCAATGAAATCATCATTCACCCTTTATGATATCTGATATAATGATGTTTCATTCTTACCAGAATCAACATGGGTTCATTGCGGTTACCAGCATTAGTACAATGTCATTATGACATATATTCTACAATAAATAATAATTAAATCATGCAATCAACTCTGGCAAAATTAAAAAAAAAAAAAAAATGAATATAATTGCAGCTCAAAGTAAATGTGTAAAGTATGTCAGGAGTAGAAACGATATTGAATAGCTTGGTGCAGCAGCCAGTACACTCTGAATAAAGTCCAAAGCCTGCACAAAGAACTAAAAGCCTCCTTCACAATTAAACTGAGCCTCGTGCAACAGGCTGTATGTTAGCTGTGTTACATTTCAAAAAGCTACTGAAGTGGTCTATACGTAATGGAGGTGAGGTGCCAGAAGTCCAGGAGCCGCTATTCATCAGAGCTCTCGTGGTGTGTATTAACAAAAATAACACTCATCACATAAGACACCATTAGGTTTGGGGCTGCAAAAAATCCATTAAGGCCCAACACCAACTGTAAACACGCAACATGAATATTTCACCAGTGCAGAGATTGGGCTTTAAAACTGTTGATGTGCAATGGTGCCACTTAAACACTCAACATATAAGATGTAGCTATAACACTGTTCACAAACCTGAGGGCCTTTTGTCAATCTTCCTTGGACTAGCACCACCCTTCCACCTGCATTTCTAGGTGATGGTTGTGTGGATCCTGCAGGTGGCGATGGTACAGGTCCTCCTTTGCTGCTGTGTAATGAGGTTGTAGCTGTTAGGCCCATATTACCTGGTCATATGAGGATTCACAGATCCTGTCTTCTAATCATAATATCATACTACTGTTGACAGATAATGTTTCTTTATTCTCCGTTTCCCTCTGCTTTTGTTATTTCCCAATGCAAAATTATATCAATTATATATATACTCCAATTCACAAAATGGAAAGTGAGCGAACAAAGGAAAAATGTAAATCAGGTCAATATTGATTGTTTCTACCCTCTGCCTTCAAACCAGCATCAGTTCTTCTAGGTACACTTGCACCAAGTCAGGGATTTTGAGGTGTATGATCAACCAGTTAAACCAAACAGGTGCTAATGATCATCAACTTCACACGTAGGTTGAAACACAGTCATTAACTGAAACAGAAAGAGCTGAGGAGGCTTAAAACTGGGTGAGGAACAGCCAAACTCTGCTACCAAGGGGAGGTTGAGGAAGACAGTTTCATGTCACAGGTCGTACACCACGGCAAGACTGAGCACAGCAACAAGACACAAGGTGGTTCTACTGCATCAAGGTCTGTCCCAGACAAAGATTTCAGAGCAGACTGGGGTTTCAAGATGTGCTGTTCAAGCTCTTTTGAAGAAACGGGCAACGTTGAGGATCGTAGACGCAGCGGTCGGCCAAGGAGACTTAGTACAGCAGATGAAAACACATCAAGCTTGTTTCCCTTTGAAATCAGAAGGTGTCCAGCAGTGCCATCAGCTCAGAACTGGCAGAAACCAGTGGGACCCAGGTAAACCCACCTACTGTCCACAGAAGTCTGGCCAGAAGTGGTCTTCATGGAAGAGTTTCAGCCAAAAAGCCAAACCTCCGACATGGAAACAAGGACAAGAGACTCAACTATGCATGAAAACATAGGAACTGGGGAAAATGGCAGCTGGTGCTCTGGACTGATGAGTCCAAATTTGAAATATTTGGCTGCAGCAGGAGGCAGTTTGTTCACCGAAGGCTGGAGAGTGGTGCAATAATGAGTGTCTGCAGGCAACAGTGAAGCATGGTGGAGGTTCCTCGCAGGTTTGGGTCAGGATTAATGGGGCCCCAATGCTGAGAAAGACAGGCAGATACTTATCCATCATGCAGTACCATCAGGGAGGCGTATGATTGGCCCCACATTTATTCTGCAGCAGGACAACGGCCCCAAACATACAGCCAGTATCATGAACAACTATCTTCAGGGCAAAGAAGAACAAGGAGTCCTGGAAGAGATTGTTTGGCCCCACAGAGCCCTGATCTCAACATCAGAGTCTGTCTGGGATTACATGAAGAGACAGGAGGATTTGAGGAAGCCTACATCCACAGAAGGTCTGTGGTTAGTTCTCCAAGATGTTTGGAACAACCCACCAGCTGAGGTCCTTCAAGAACTGAGCAAGTGAACCTGGAAGAATTGATGCTGTTTTGAAGGCAAAGGGTGGTCACAGCAAATATTGATTTGATTTTTGTTCAGTCACTGCATTAGTTATCATTTTTTTACCCCTGCCTAAAACTTTTACACAGTACTGTGTGTGTGTGTGTGTGTGTGTGTGTGTGTGTATATATATATATATATAAATATATATTCATTTTGTTTACATCATCTTCTCTGTGTGAAATGAGATCATATGAGGAAGTCCATTCCTCCTTGATTGCTCCCTCTGGCACAATAATCTTATTAATATCACGCAGTGTGTGATGCAGCATTATTTTCAAATCGTGTGTGCATGACTGAGTTTCTCCTTAAATGTAACATATAAAAAATATCAATTGGGATTAGGATTTTTAAACTCCAATCTTCTGGCCTCAGGTTGTGTGTAACATTGTAAGGTTACTAATGTAGACATGTAGCCAATAAGCGCACAAAAGTATTTGAACACATTTGGCTAAAGTTTACCTCAATTTGTGGAAGCTACCTTTGTTTGCAGAGACTTCTTCATGTCATAAACCATATATTTGCTTCATTTCTAATTTTCTCCAAATGTACAAAATGTGCTCTTCTAAACAGTGCAGTATTGCAGCATGTAGTGTCTCCAAGGATATTAATCGAGATAGAGAGCTCACTAATGAATAGATAATAAGTTCAGGGATTTATAATAAATTGGAAATATTAGATTATGTTGAAAAATGCCGTACAAAGACTCAGCTTTTCTAAATGGAGGTGGGACAGCCTGCTCTGCCACCTAGCTTAATGTCACCATGGTCCCCCTGGAGTTCTTATTAACATGACATCAACATAAAGTAGTAAATTATTCCATTGGCAATTAACTGTGACAATATCTTGTTTCCTGTTTCAGCCTCTCAATGCTTTTTCTTTTTTATTTCACAGTAAATTGGGGATCCTTGTATTTTGGACTATTGGTTTACTAATTCTCCAACAGGGATAGTTTCAGTCTCCTGGAACGTAAATAGCACCTTTATTTGTTTTTTTTTTTAAAGTAGGTGTTTGACTTGTGTGTCTGTGTGTGCATTTGTCCGCGGTTGCAGACTTCTCCTCTCAGCCAGTCGAGTGTGCAGAGTCTGCAGCTACAATCAGATTAAGGCTGAGCATCTCCTTCTGATCGCTGCTCTCTGCTCTGCACCGCCAACTCAATCTGATCTGGCCACAGCCTGGGGCTGCCTCTCTGATCAGCCTCAGACACACACGGGCACACGCACACACACACACACACACATGCACACACACGCATGCACACGCGCACACACACACACACACACACAAAAATGCACATCCACACAAACAACGGCTTGGAATCCGCAATCAAATGTGCACAATCACATATGCACGCTTGAGAGGTTGGAGGCTCACTCACACACAGATGATACAGACACTCGACAAAAACATTCACACACACTTTTATAGTGGCTTATGCCATGGGAGATGGGCGTTTCATTGTGTGTGTGTGTGTGTGTGTGTTTGTGTGAGATGGAAAGTGCGCCAGAGAGACAATTTCCTATTTGGAGTCCTTTGAATCATTCATGAAGAAGATATGGCAGAAATCAACACAGGATCGATCTGACTCACACGCACACACACACACACACACACACCACACACCACACACACATTTTTGTGTCTATATGCCCACAGGGGAAATTAATTGAAATACTACATTCCTGAGCCCTTTATCTTAACTGCTAACAATAAATGAAACTAAGAGCCTGACCTTAACTCTGACCTGAACTTTGTTCTTAGTTGATCCACAAAACCGAATCCTGCAAAAATCCGTATGGGCTGGTGGTTAATTTTGGTCCCCACTGGGATGGTGAACCACCTGGTGCTAGTGTGCATTCAGGTTACCACAGTTCCCACTGGGATATAAAAACAAACACACACACACACACACACACACACATGGACTAATGCATGCATCGGTGAGTCTCAAAACACACCTAAAGCATGCACCACTTACCCGGACTCACACGTACACAAGCATGCACAGACAGGAGGCACTCAGAACAACTAACAAAGACACACACCGCTTATTTTCCCTCTCTCTCTCTCTCTCTCTCCTCCTCCTCTCTCTCTCTCTCTCTCTCTCTCTCTCTCACACACACGCACACGCTCAGTATACCACTCAGTCTAACAGGATGTACCTGTGGTGTGAGAATGCTGCGGCTGATGCTGAGTGTCAGCAGACTCACTGCCATGGAGTGAGGGACGGTGTCGGCTGACAGAGACACACAGGAATGGACTTCTCATGTCAGAGAGAGAGAGAGTGGGCGGGTGTGACACAGAGAGTGAGAAGATGACAGAGATAGAAGACGTTGGAAGAGATAGGGAGGAAGGGAGAGTTTTCCTGTGCAGTGAGAGAACATCGCCATCATTCCAGGTGTACTCGCTTTCACCTTAGCTGAAGTGGTGATATAATCTGCGGTGGCAAATGTATGCTCATCTTGAAGCAAAAAAATAAATAAATAAAAAATGACCAGCCTTTACCTACCTTTCTTTTGCTCCAATTTACTATAAAGGTGAACAATTACTATACTGCTTCTGTTTTATAAAATAAGCGAAGACTTGTTGGTAAAATGTGCCAGACCTGACTTGATTTTACTGCTGCTTCCATGTCAGTCCGCCTCTTGCTCTTAGCAGTTAACTTGTTAGCCATGCTGATGAAACCAAGCCATAACAAACTGGAACCATGATGCAAAAACATTACATGTGAAAGTGCATTTGTTCATTCACTTTGGTGAAACGAGTGACAAGAGGATTCACTATTACACTGTGTAGAGGTTATCTTACTTCCAATGGCAAAATATTGTGCTACTGGAAGTAAGGTAACCTCTTCAAATCTGTATTCAAATGTAAAATCTTATAGAACAGAACGATAAGACCCAAAAGTGTATATGAGACACCACTGGCTTGAATCTGACCCATGGCCCTTTGCTTACCCCCTCTCTTCCTCCCCTTGTCTCCCAATAAAGGCAAAAAAAAAATCTGCAGAAATAATAATAATAAAAAAAAAAACTAACAAAGCTAACATGTTCAAGTGAAAAATCAGTTCACATGTGGCATTTATTAAATAACAATAACTGAGATATGATGTATTCAAGAACTATGGAAATTTCCTTCTGCATCTAGAGAAATGTTGGGTGTCTGTTTTTTTCACAGGTGCCCCTCAACCTCTCTAAAAGGGCTTGTGCGGTCTTGTCATGTGTGTTCTTCAAGGGTTCATTCTGAAACAGCAAAAACACACTGAAGGCTGTCGATGCCAAAAAAAAAAAACCATCTCCTTTTTCCTGTCCTTTCTCTTTTCCGGCACCCTCTCAGACTTTTCGACCTCAGCCTCTGTGGTTACATTTTTGAGCACTAAAGTAGCCACAGAGACTTCTCGATAAATCTGCCAAAAGGCTGGAACATGTGCAGTCTGAGGGGGTCAGAGGAGAGATTCAGAAGAGGGAGGAGGGTCAGAAGCTCAAACGAGATATTGTGAAAGGGGCCCCTTTGGTTTATTCAGTGCTCATGCTTTATCAAGTCATGCTGCAATGGGAGAGTTACACAAACCTAATAACAAGGACTGAGAGAGGACGGGGAGAGGAAAAGAGAAGGGAAAAAGTGTTTGGGAGAGGGACAGAGTGAAGTGGGCATTTGGGATGGAGGGAAGAAAGCTAGAGAGGTGTGTATTGATAAAGGGGCTGGAGCATCTATTCTACGCAGGTGACACTGAGGCCATGGAAACAGGCAACTGAACAAACTGTCCACTTTATGACATTTTGCGAATGCATTCATATTCGGCGTCGCTCAGCCCTCTGGATGCTGCATTGTAACTGCAGTTTGCTCTCTGCTCATAAATGGGACTGGGGGTCATTGTCTCTCATAGGATGTATTCGGAGACAGTTTTAAAGCTAGAATCCATCACAGTTTTACTGGATGTGTTTTTATATCCATCTGTGTGGTGAAACACTAAAAACGGGGCGTTTAATGTGGATCCAGACGCTCTGCACCTGAACCCTCCCGCCTGTTCAGGTACCAGTACCAGCGAAAACGTTATCACTGCACAGTGAATATGCACAGTGCTAATGGCAGCTGCAGTCAAATTCTTTCATATATGTCAACACTTGGCCAATAAAGGTTTATTTCTTCATCTTTCAGATTCATGAAATGTTTCAAAACGCAAAACATGAAAATATTACAGGCCTATAGTTGGTTTGGTCTAGAGATGAAAGAATAAAGTGCAGGACTTAGAATGAAGGAATGAATAGGATGCGAGGAGTAAAAATCAGTTTGCCCAGGTCCAGCAAGTTGCATTTGAGTCCCAGAGACTCTCATAGGAATTTCCATCGCCGCAGTCCTTCCGCTAATTTAATGTAATGTCCCGGTGTTTCCAAAACCTCAGTAATCAGAGGTTTCCACTTGGAAACGGAAGGAGGGTCATCCCAGACCCACCTCACCACAATGGCGTCCCTTGTAAGCATCGAAAGCAGTTGAACAATATCTTCGTTGGTGAAGAGAATCGAGACATATTGCTGTTACATTCCCACATGTAATAAAGTCTAGTACCTGCTTGAGTTTTACATTTGGGACAATTTAGTGAAATCACTGTTTTTATACTTACAATATCCAACAATATCCTGAAAACCAGATGCAAACATATTTTGATATAAAATGGTCGTTCTTGTCTTCATGTTCCAAAAAGAAAAACAAAACAACAACAACAAAAAAAAAAGGCATTTGTATAAATCCTTATTTGATTTGTGACACTGAGCTTTCAGAGATGTAAATGCGTTACATCCTCCATTCTCCAAAATGATATGCTCGTAAATACTGGTTGAAGAAACCACGGTGTTGTGTATTGTGTTGATACACAGCTGTGTGTACCATGGACTGTTATAGGCTCATTCATTTGAAGCAGCAGGCTGTGTGTTTTTGCTGCCTCATAGCCAACCAGAGATAATCAGCCAGAGAGGTGCAGGGAAGATGTGAGGGGGGTTAATGAGTTGCAGCAGTGCAGTTAGACAGGCTGCTGTGACAGGATGATAATAGTAATGAGTCACAGTTGTGGCCCTCTGTCATATTATGCAGGTCTTTAAAGGGATTTATTTACCCTTCATTTATTGGGGAAGGGCTTTTGCTCCTCTTAGTTTTGCCACAGTTCCCTGCAGTTATACACACAACCTATTTACTTGGCCCTGTGTGTGTCAGGTACTTTCAGGTGGCATTACAGGAAATGACTTCCATTAATCGGTATTATGGATATCAACATTGGAACAAAATCAGAGATGGGAACGGGCTGTAAATGGTGAAGTCATAGTTCTGGTTTTGCACCAGCAAGCAGCTGTTGTCAGCCATTTTCAGAAAATAAACACTGATGGAATGAGTAGAGCGACCAGCTGATGAGTACAGTGGCTCATTAGCAGCCAGATATTCTTCTCAGGAGGAGACCAAACCAGAGCGCGAAGTGAAATCTTGACCATCTTTGACCATTCCTCAATCAACAGGATTCTGTCAGCATTGTCGGGGTGACTAATCCACTCCTGCACTACTACTCCGATGGCAACTTGTGTGTTAAATCTGAAACTGTCTCCAGTAGAAATCGCTGGTACATGCTCTGCACCTGAAGCTTTCCATTGGTTTGCTGAATTGGATCTTACAATCACCTGGAGGCAGATTTAAAATATTGAATTCTCCTCATGATTTTCTCACAAGGCCTCTCTTCCACCTTCTGTTTGAAGAGAACATCTTGACTTGTCGGGGATCTGTGGCTATGTCTGAAATCATTCACTACAACCTCCACAGTGCACTTTATAGAGAGTTTGACCTTTTGTAGTGTTGTCTGATTGTATAGTGAGAATTATTATACCCTATATAGTAGAATCAAAGTAGTCTAAAAGTGATGGGCATTTTGTCCGCAGTGAAAGACAGAAAAACAGAGCAGATAAAAATACAGAATTATAGAAAATTATACAGTAATAATACAGACAGTATTTTGGATTTTAGTGAAGACCTCACTCTATAGTCCACAGATAGTGAGAAGGGAGTGAATGAGTGACATTTGGAACACACAATGTAAATATTTATTGAAATGCACACAGTTAGCTAATATATATATATAAATATATATATATGTGTGTGTGTGTGTGTGTGTGTATATATGTATATATACGTATATGTATATATATATATATGTATGTATGTATGTATATATATGCATATATACATATATATGTGTGTGTGTGTATATATATACATATATGTATATATACGTATATGTATATATATGTATATGTATGTATGCATGTATATATATATATGCATATATACATATATATATATATATACACATTGTGTGGTAATTGATCTGTTAATAATCACAATGACAAGAAACCAAGTTAGAAGTGTAGTATTGAACAGCTGGCAGTTGTAATTTGGGCCAGGCTCCTTAATAACAATATAAAAATGCACAACAATTGCAAAAGTATAGTTTCCTGTTTCTTTACCCATAACATTACTTTACTACTTACTTTAACTTAGATTAAATCTTATTCACAAAAATCTATGAAACCAAGGTGGGAATGTATGTATTTTCTTTTCTGTTGTCACTGTCATTGTTTCGTGGTTGGCAGACGCTTAAAGATGTATTTATATAAAATGACAGGACTGACGTGGAGTTTGAGTTTGATTGACATTTCTGGTGGCTGTGTGGGTGTAGGTTTGGCTATCTGTGCGCTCAACATGTGATGTGTGTAAGTGTGTGTGTATTTGGTCCAGCCTGCCTGTCTGCAGGTCCAAATGCTAATACATTCATGCCTCAGCACTTTTCCTGTTTATTTCTTTACTTGTACTTGAAACTATACACCGTCATCAGCATAAAAACTTTCCCTGCTGCATGCCATTAGCCCATATTCCAACTTTAAAAGGAAAACCACACAATAATAGAGTATAAGCCCTCCCTTGAATCCATACCTCCCTGCAGCACTCCAGCTTTACTTAACATCAAAGTCTGCTTGAACTTCTCAAAGCCCTCCCTGCTTGTTTTCTGCCATCATCTTTAGAAGGGTCCCATCATTAATGACAGCACACAGAGGAGGGATTCATAGCACAACAATATCAATGAATGATTGTTTTGCGTGAGGTAAGAACTACGGATGATGAGATCAGGCAGCTGTGACCACGGGTTCTTCACCCAAAATGCACGGGCTTGCAATCCAGAAAACAAATATGCAAGATGGAGGACATGGGTGATGGCATAGAAACACCTAATCCGGCTTTCTTATTAGTGTCTGACCTGCACAGGTACATCCTCAAATCGAGTTCCCTGGTCGTTGATCATTAAAAGAAATATATTAAAGAACGTTACGATGATTCTCAGACCGACGTTAATGGGGAATTTCAAAGGAAGCTGATATTATTTTTGATTTTTTTCTTTCAACACTGGCAATGACACGGAGAAGCCAAAATGTGCAGAGCTACAAATTGAGCCGGACAGAGACACATTAGGAACTTCGATGAGGTCAGAATGAATATTACAGTCACGAAATGACTAACATCGTGCCACATGAATGCCGTGGAATAGAGACGATGAAAAGTGCATGCTGCTTTGTGTTTTCAGCTTCGGCGTGTGGTGACGGTGTCGGAGGTGAATGCTCAGTGGGAGCCGTGACAAAAGTTGAGAATTTTCAACAACAAAATCAATTCTTTGTCCGAATTCAAATATTTAGTTCTTAACAGCAGAACGTCACTTCTTATCTTTCATGTCAACTTTCATTGTTTTTGCCTGCCAATAGGATTTGGGCCACATTGGCTTTTCTACTACAGTTTTTTTTTTTTTTTTTTTTTTTCAACAATATCAAAAAATGCAATTACACCCCATAAACCTGACAAACCATTTAACATTTATATATATCAAAGGGAAACTTGAGGAACTTGAGGAGGTGAACATTTTTTCCTTTCAGTAGATGTGTTGGAAGCAGGAAAAATGGACAAGTGTAAGGATGTGAGTGACTTTAACAAACTCCCAAAAACCAAAACTGGTGAACAGGGTCATGGGCCACCAAGGCTCATTTATGCGTGTGAGGAGCGAAGGCTGGCCTATGTGGTCCGATCCAACAGAAGAGCCACTGTAGCTCAAATTGCTGAAAAAGTTAATTCCCCGATCTGATAGAAAGGTATCAGAACACACACACACACACACACACACACACACACACACACACACACAACTACCCAGACCACAACCCAGGTGAACCACTTTGGATTAAGACCAGTCTTCTTTGATGCTTCCTGAAAAAGCAAGGGAGAATCAAGGGCAAACAGGTCTGACACAGCAAAACCATAAAGTTTACCTATCCGTCATTGGGTGAGATACTAAAATATGCGTGCGCAACCTCACTCCACTATCCACCTGAAGGCATTTCATCCAGGCTCAACTTCAACACACGCTCTTTACTAAAAGTTTCTACCTAACCTTTACCTAGATCCAAATCCTAAAAATGTCCCCTTTTCAAAATGAGATCCACTGGGTCTTCACTTTTATTTCTCTTTTTATCTTAAGCACATGAACACACACACACACAGTGAGTGCTCTGTGTGATGTTAGTGATTCTATCTCCAGATCAAAGTAGCCAGCTGGCTTTTAAAACTCAAGTAGTCCAATTTCATTCAGAGGCAGACAGAAGGCAGAAGGGTTTTGATAACCTGCGCTGTCTGATGAGATTTCCCCCACAATAAGTTAAGGAAAGGAAAGTAACGAGTGGGAAGGGAAAAAGAGAGGCGCGCGCGAGAAAGGCCGACATGGGAGGAAGGAAGAGAAGAGGAGCTCCATCTCCACGGCTGATTGATCAATCTATTTTTTGCTCATTTTGTTTCGAATTGCTCTGTCTCAGCATCTTTGTTCCGTGTCTCCTAGAATCACACTCCATCTCTCCCCATCCTTCTCTCAGTGTTTAAGTCATCTATCAGATCGAGACACGTAGATGGAACAAAACTTGCCTGTGTAATTTATTCTGCTGTTTTTGCTTCCACTCATCCCTTCTCCTCTGTGATGACAACCGTTTGTCAGCTGCATCTGCGTCTTTAGAATGAATCCATTTGCCTCGTGTAGTCGTGTAGCAGCGTTCCTCCACTGCAAAGAGATGCGGTGTGGCAACAAATGCTAAAAGATGAAATGAGAATGGGTGTCGTGATGACTCAGTAGGTTCAACTATATTCTCGCAGCATCAGATGTGACTCATGGCTTCATCTGCGTCTTATCTCCCCTCCCCTCTCATTACCTGCTGTAATAAAATGTGCGGCCGAATTTGTTTAGATGATTGTCTAAGTCCTGCTTTTAGATTTATTTGGAGTCCAATCGGTTCCTTTGGTTGTGCAACAGTGTGCAGCTCTGACTCTTTATCTGTAAAGGTTGCTAATAATAACGGCTATTTCACAACTGAAAGATCTGTGCATTGTTCTTATTCTTTTTTTTTTCTTGGTGGACTGATAATTTAATTGATCAAAATTCCAGTTATTATTATTATTATTTATGATTTTTCTTCTCCATTGGAAAGATAACCAAATCAAAACCAACAATTTGTCTCCTTTTACAAATATAATATAATAATATAATACGTGTGTGTGTGTGTGTGTGTGTGTGTGCATGTGTGTATCTAAAGCCTGGTCTGTCTTCCTGTATGCCATGGACCCATGGACCTTGGTTGTTGTCTAAAAACTAATGACTTGATCGTTGCACTGGGAGACATGTTCCACCCAAAAGAAACAGAGTAGGGAAGTCAGAGTGCAACACTGTTAGAGAAGAGACAACATTACATTTACATGACTAATAATAAGTGGAGTTAACCATTTCATTCAAGTTCTGACTAATTATTAACAAACTTATACCGCTGTTCTCATTTCAGGTGTCAGGAAGGATTGACCTGGCGACTAGATGACAGCAAGGTAAGTGGATAACTTCACCATCACCTCATTTGCACACATCTCAAATATAAAACCAGATCAATAGATTTGTTTCCTGTGGCAGAGGGAAGCCTGTGCCAAAGGAACCTACACAAACAAACTAAATAGATAATACATGTAACAACCGGGCCATCGGACAAATGAATATTCTCTGAATAGAAGGGGGAAATGTCAAAACGTCAGCCATGTCACGCCGTACGGAGTTGTGGGATTGGCCATGTCAGGTGCCTGATCATCAAAGACGCGCTGACAAACCCTGAAAGACAGACATACAGTAACCGCCCTGCCGTCCTGTAGTGAAGCCGCCACGGCATCTGAATAATGAATGTATGTAGATGAGAGTGGACATCATTTGGAGGTGGGACTGCGGCAACGACGACGAGTTTATCAGATCACGATGGATCCAGCTCGTTCTGTTATCTGTTAGTAAATCTGCAGTCACTCAGCTGCACTCGTCTGCAGGCGCATGCGCAGCTAGACCTCAGGTAGTGCTGAAGCATGTGCCCTCTTGGCCTCTGACAAGATTTTTTATTATAATTTCATATTTTAGTTTTGAAATTTTGTATCAAGTTTGGCCTCAAAAAAAGTTGCTATATGGTCAGGCCCTTGAAGTTGGATACAGTATCCTACTGCTGGTATATTTTTGGGGAAATTAACCCTAAATCATCTCGCACTAAATAGATTTTGCTCATTTACCAGTTGCCTTCATGATACTCCCGTCACCTCAGTACACAGAACACAATGAGCCTAATTAAATCTTTGGGCTTAGGCATTCATTGTTGCTCAAGTGTTGGACACACGTCACAGCTGCTGCACCAATTATAGCTTATTTAGGTATCCAGACCAACCAGGTCCATACTGGACATTAAGGGAGTCAGAAGAGCTCATCAAATCTGAGTTTAAATGTTGTAAAGCAGCAGTGGGTGAGACACATTTCACACCTCTTCGTGCATGATTTCACCCATATTGAGCGTTACACCACAGTTTGACCTTTTACTCATTTATCGCAGAGCCTGGCAGGTTAGGCTGCTGGCTTTGGTGGTTTTGTTGTGGTTCGGGGACATTGGCGGATCTGGAGGCTCAGATGGTGTTGTCTGTTTCTATAGGATGCTGAGGTTGAAAATATCAGTGTGAAATTTGTAGCTCATCAGTCAGTTATCCCTCAGTCACATCTCCATTGTAACTCAGCCATTGCAATCACATCTGTCTGATTATGGCACTGCTGCTTTGACTATGATTGATGGGATTCTTATGAATTTGCTACTGGTCCTGCAGTCTTTAGAAGAACAGGAAGCACTTCATTCTGCAAGTCCACCTCAACCACACATGAACTCAAACATATAAGCAGTTTGGGCTTTTAGAAGCAGAGGCCAAACATTCAGCACCACCACCGGCTCCAGCTTTAAAGGCTCAGTCACACATGTCTTCATCAACCTTTATTTGACATTAAAAGACCATTTAGGCACATTCTCATTCACAGTGGTGTTACAAAAGTACTGACCCTCTTTAATTGTGGTTTTAAAAAATGATAAAGCTTTATTGAGCCCTATGAAGAGACCTAATCAGTTGAATGAGAAGTCATCTGAAACCTCTGACATGTTGGTTGAGGCTATTGGCTCCAACCCCTGCATGGAGAAGCGGTATAGAAAATTGTGTATAATATAGAATTATCTTTAGACTCATCTGCTGCAGCCAGTTTCACCAGCTGCGTATGCATTCAAATGTAGTTTATGCTTTAACGTACAAGAGGTAGCCGCACTCCACAAGTTAGTCCGAGTGTAGACGTAAGATGTGACAAACAGGTGTGAATCGCTCCGTATGAAGTTCAGAGGGACTGACAGTAGCAGACAGAGGACATTATTTAAACAGTGTAACTGATATATATTTGGCTGGACTGCGGGTCTAACCCTGTAAATGTAACGGACTGACTGACTGACTGACTGACTGATGGTAGAGTGGTCAGGTTACACCATCTGTCAGCCAAATGCTTCATTACTGAGTCATAAAGTGGTTAAAAATTGTGATTTCAGCAGCAACTCGGAAGTGAGTGCTGGTTAACTTGTAGTGTTAATGGGCCGTATTCTTTGTGTACTCGGCCCGTTGTCATGGCAACAGAAACAAAAAAAAAAACAGTTCGGTGAGAACAGCTTCATTGTGAGTTCAGCTGAATTAAAACACTGTGCATGTGAGCACAGAGAGCAGAGGACAGATAAATAGACTGAATGATAACAGGATGCAGCGAAGTCACATCACAGCAGTTCCGTAGCACTTTTCAGCTACAGCTTCATTTTTTTTCTTTTACGTGGACCACACACAGTCCAGACATATACTGGGTTTGGACCTAGTCTTGTTTTAGCACTAGTTGTTACCCAGAACTAATTCAGACACTTAGATTACTGCAGTTAAACTATTTCAGATGATGCCCTTCCCTCTAAACTGCAGAACCAATTGCACTGCCATGGTTTCGTACAGAAATGTTCCCAAATCACTTGCAATGTGTTGTTTTTGCATCACTGAGGCACATGAACTTACATTACAGCTTTGTTTAAGCCCCACCACCGACACTCCATGTTAAATGCCATCAAACCTACATGACATGTTTTCAACTGTTTTCTGTTCATAGACTATAAAGATGCCTAATGAGATATGATGTTTCAACCGGGAACCGGCTGCTTAGTCCCCAGACCACAGTGACTGGTCGTTCACCAGACACTTATTAACCATCGTTTGCATAATCCACCAGCCAAGTGCTCCGGTGGCTGGTGATTTACCACCTCGTTCAAATTCCCTCCTCGCGTTGTCTTGTGACAACCCTAACTACTTGCTAACCAAAATAAAGCACAACTGTTTTCATTGTAAATAAAATGACTGAGGGGGACGATAGATCACGTCTTTATTCGCCTCGTCTGGAGCTCGCCTACTCCTCTGCTCTCATCTGCTTCAATAAAATCTCAGGCACTCTGGTGTTCAGATGAGCAACAGCAGTGGATAGTTGTAGTGTCCTCCACACATTGCGCCTTTGCTTCTTTGCAACCCTCCACTTGGCTGTGTAGTTTGTAAACGTCCCAACACTTCATACAGTATGTGTGTGCTTTTATGCTTGCACAGTATGTGGGGTATACGTGTGGGTGTGAGTTCATGTATATTTATGTTCTTAACATTTAGAATATGTTTTATTTATGCTAATGGATCCATTTGCTAAGCACAAGTGTGCACCTGCTTAATGTCTGTGTGCTCTGGCCTCCGCATTTCTCCTCCTGTTACGAGCAGAGTGGCCTCCCTCGGCCCGAGTGAACAGAGTGGCGGTGATGTTTGGGGCCACAGAGGACGTACTGTCTGCAGATGCAGGTGTCATTATACAGATGTTGTGGCGAGAATGTGGAGCGGCTGGGCAAGACCATTGCACGTTATGACATTCATGAAAACCATAAAGTAATACCACAGAGTGTTCAAATCAGAACCAGAATGAGATAAAACTAAATGAAAAAAAAAAACAAAAGAAAAAAACAAATGAAAATTGAAAAGAGGAGGTAATCCCTTCAAGCAAAAAAAAAAAAAAAAAAAAGCTATACGTTTTAATAATAGCCTAGTTAATTAATAGAACAATTTATAAAAGCAAATGTGCAAAAAGTAACGTCTGCGGTAGAATCCCCAGACCTCTTGACTATTAGCATGCAGCAGGCTGAAGGTCTTGTCTCCTGTGGTAGTGCAGGCCACAAGCTGAGTTAAAGGTGGACGAGTCTTGTCAGGTTCACGTCCCTGGAGATCATGGAGAAAGCAGTGGGGTGTAGAGGCCGGAGTCTCTCGTGTGACAGTTCTCTGGGTATGGGGTGCGGATGTACCCCACGGCTAACAGGTCGATGTCGGGGCTGCGGCGATATTCTGTCCTGTCTGCTCAAACTGTCTGACAGCCATCAAAGGGATCCAGATGGTATATCCGAAGCTTCGTCTAGGGGCACGTAACAATGCTCCATGATTCGTCACTGGGGCCACTGGCTTGTCCCTCAATTTCAAGTTGCCTACGATGGCAGAAGGGAGATTTGTCTACCAGTTATTGTTGTCTGTACCCAGCTCTCTCTCAATAAGCATATTCAGAGAGGGCATGGCTTCGATAAATTATTAGTAAAAATATAAACACATATGACAAAAAGAAAGACAAAAAAACTGCAACACACTGCATGCCAAAAAAAGGAAATAATAGACATTACAATTACCATACCATTATAGTGCCTTTAGTGTTTTTTTTTAAATATAAACTGTATAACAAGGAATTATGAGAGAAACAGGTGGAGGAGCTTTTCCTCTTCTGTCTGTTCCTCTTCATTTCAGTTTCAGCAGTGGACTGAACCGGTGAAAGGTACAGTGTCATTTAAATAAGCTCAATCATCTCAATCCATTGATGCGATCGATGGGCTCAGCAGTGTGTTTCCTGTGTTTCACGTGACCTCTGGCCGAATGAAGGTCAAATTTCAGCCCTGCTCAGCCTGCTAGCGAGGCGTCGTACACGTGGCGTGCCGTCGATGTCAAAGTTTGTTTGAAAGTGCAGCATCCCTGTTATACACAGGTCAGTTCATGATCACTTTGGTCAGTATTGAGAAAAAAACAAAAAAAAAACCAACAAAAAACAAGCAAACAATAAATGAAAGCAAGCCCCGATACATGCGTAGAGAACGTAAAGAAAGAGAGGTTTAGTTCATGAACATCTTTATTTGTGATGCAGCGGTGAAGGAAGGGAAACAATGAATTCAGTGGTTGCTTAGCGGGACAGAGGGAGGGAGTTAAACAGAAAACAGATGGATTACAATGCTTCATTGCACCAATATGTAAATACCACATTTGCCTCCGCTGGTGCCTTTGAGACTTTTATTTATTCATACAGCTCTTTATGACAGGAAAGTTTCTATGGGAGTGAAAATAAAATAATAATAATCATAATAATAAAAAGAAAACTCAGGACAGAGAAAGGAAACAAAATCCTGAACTAAACAAATCCAATGCAATGAACATGACCATACTGACAAATAATGCTATCTGTTATTATTGTTAGTGTTTCTAATAAAGAGGCAAACAGATTCTTGCAAACGAAAATTGAAAATGATGATTGGGGTTGTTGACTTTTCCTCCGGGGTGAAAGGGACTTATTATGGTGCGGGTGTGCACCTCAGTGAACTGAAGTTTTTGCTTGTTTGACTCAAGCTGTCAAATAAATGATGCGGAATAGAAAGTATAACATTTCCCTCTGTAATGTTGTAACATACCAAGGCCAGTTAACAGGAAACACCAGTGCTAATAAGTGAATTTAATAACGCCGTGTTTAAATAGAGAGACATTTATTTACTTCTGTCTGCCTCTGTCTGTGTTATAATGCTTACAGGATTGCAGGTGATATACACAACATGGGTTAAGTTATGAACTAAAACAACAGAGAGCCAGGAGGAAAGAGGGAAAGAGTCTATTTGGTTGGGTTTTTGTTTTTTAATATTAGTGGAATTTTACACCGGCAGACATATTGAAGTGCCCCTGTGCTGCATGTTCAGCATCATGACCATAACAGAATGACATAGCATTATATTTGAGGAGATTAGGTCCTTGCTGGGCAGCACGGTGGTACAGTGTTTAGCGCTCTCGCCTTACAGCAAGAAAGTTCTGGGTTCGAGCCTTTCTGAGTTTGCATGTTGTTTGTGTACTCACCTGCACCTTTTTTTTTACTCTGAATTGCCTGTAGACGTGAGCGTGAATGTCCCTATGTGTCGGCCCTGCGATAGACTGGCGACTTGTCCAGGGCGTACCCCACCCTCGACCAATGTCAGCCGGTATTGGCTCCAACCCCTGCATGGAGAAGTCATATAGAAAATTGTGTATAATAACATCATTATTTTTAGACTCATCTGCTGCAGCCAGTTGCACCAGCTGCGTATGCGTTCGAATGTAGTTTATGCTTCCATTTGCACAAGTTAGTCCGAGTGTAGACCTAAGATGTGACAAACAGGTGTGAATCGTTCCGTATGTACTGTTACTATAGCAGAACGGATGAGTTCAGAGGGACTGACAGGAATGGACAGAGGACATTTCATTATTTACACCACCAGCATACCTGCTGCGACAGATGACTGAAGAATGGCATCTTTGTACATTTCGGATCACGCTGACATGAACTCTCTGTACTGTGCTGTGTAGTTTACATTTCAAACCAGGACGGCCAGTGAATTGGTGCCTTTGAATACTATGATAATCTGATGTAAACTATGTTTCTGTGTCTGTTTTTTTTTTTTTTTTTCTAAATACCCCTGCCCCTTGTCCCAAATAACTAAATTATCTATATTAAAAATTAAATGGTCCATTTGTTTTTCAGTCGATACGTATGAGTTTCCCCTGAGATATCCTCCGAGAGTTATGTAGCACCACAAGCGTAATATTTCTTTTCTTGAGAACTTGAAAGAAAACTTCAAACCTTATTAATCTCCCTTCATAAGATATTTGATTGAGTTCCAGTAAGACAGTCCCACTACTGTTCTGTTGAATGGATTCCAGTGGATTTGTTTTAAGTCCTCAAAGTTGTGTGTTCTTTGAAGTTTGTTCAAACTAAACCAATCCCTGTGTGCAGTTCACCACACAAGCCTGTCTTCGACCACCACATATATTCATGGCAGCAGAAGTTTGTTTTTGGGGTGTGGGGAGGTGTCACCTTCTTCTGAAGATGTGTTTAAGGACCCCTTCTGTCAGTGAAGCACGGTGTCCCATGTTGAAAGTAGGCCAGGCGTTGACCGTGGTGTATGACTCTTGTCTGCAAGACGCAGTCCGTGGGCTGAGGTTCAGGGCTGGAAGGTGGAGACTTGGGGCTGAGGTAAGAGGCTGGTAGGATTTAGGTTTGACTGAGCAGGTGGTTGAGGCGACAATCTCAGGAGCATCAGTACATAGAGCTGGCCTGGAGTTTAACTTCCCCCAGAGGAAGGCCACCTCTTGGCCAAGATCAGGTCCTAATGGCAGACAGTAACTTAAGGAAATCTCACTTTTCATTCAAAAAAGTGTCACACCTAAGTCCAAGTGAATGACAAAATGTGCTTTTTGCTGCGTCCACATTGGTTCATTTGTTCGGTTTAATTTTGAAAGCAAATGAAACCCAAATGCAGAGGGAAAGCTGTTTTAATAAAAACTCGAAACACCATGAGACACTATAAAACTCTTCAAGAGGAAAAAAAAAATTCAAAACATTTGGGAGCACAGGAGCACAAGACACACGGGAAACTTCACAAAGGCAAACAAATGAACTGACAAGCAGCACAGAGAAGAAATACACAAAGGAGAGTAGATAACAAGGCACAGATGTAGCACATGAGGACATGGCATGCAATCACTATGGTGGGAAGACAGGAAGTAAAAAAAAAAAAAAAAAAGGGACACGCAAGGAAAACTACTTCAAAATAAAATAGGAAATGAACCAAAGGTCCAAAAACAGTCAAAGCAAAGGCAGATCATGACTCTGGCTTTATTAGAGCTGAAAGCAGTGGCCTGTTGCTTCTGGAAATCAACCTGACTGCTTGAAAGCCAAAACTATGAGCTAAAAGGGGTTGAAATGCTCATCTTCCAAAGTTGTGGATTAACCTCCCACTGCTGATCAAGTATTACTGCAGCAAGTCTCAGCTGAACAGAGAGGTTTTTTTTTTTGTCTCCTACCCTCCATATGTAAGGGGGAGAGAGTTAAACCACATCTCTCTCTCTCTTTTTATTAACTTCATCAGCTAAAAATAGAAACCGACTTTAGATTGGTAAAAAGATTCGTCAACACCCTGACTTTGTAATTATTCAGGTCCGTCTTCAGGTTTTTATCATTGTCTTTGTCCACCTTTATTCCCAGAGACAAGTCTGCCAAGTGAGCCAAGCAATGACAGGCGCTCCAGCTGGACTCTGACACCAATTATCCTGTCAAGCTCTGTCACAGCACCTCTCTCTCTCTCTCTCTCTCTCTCCCTCCATGCCCATTCTGTTTCTGTATGATTTCTGTATGAGTCATTCAGTCTGCATGTGTATCAACATAGCTCTCCCAAGAGAATGTGTGCATGTGTGTTGGATGCGTGTGTGTGTGTGTGTGTGTGTGTGTTCTGTTGCTTGTACTTTTTAATTGCCTCAGTGGGGGTAAATTTACTTCCCCGAATAAACACTTGAATTGAACTTAAATGTATATTTTGTACTTGACTTCCCATGTTGAAAATAGGACCTCATGAGGTACAAATGAAAGCAGTGTTAGCAGAGTAATGTGTGAGTGTGTGTGTGTGTGTGTGTTGCAGATGATGGAGCTTTGTGTTTCAGTGACAAAGCACACAGTATGAAGAAATAATTGCTGCTCAAATCAGTGGAAGTGCCATGAGTGGCATAATTATTGATTCATTATGGACATGAAACCATATCGACTGCCCAACAGTTCACTGAACATTAGGGCACCTCGGTATTTATATGTGTGTGTGCGTGTGTGTTTGTGTGTGTTGGTGTTCCAGTGCAATTACAATTTTTTTATTTTTTTTTCCTGCTCTATGTTACTGTCGAATGTTGCTGATGCCATGGGTAGAGCTGCTACACTGGGCCGTCAATGATGATGTTGTGTGAGTGAATTTGATACAAGTGCTTTATAAATGCCATCTCCAGAGATAATGGCTGCAAAGATTTGTTGCGCTCCATTAATTGGCAACTATTTTTGATAATTGATAATAGTTAAAATCATTTTTCAAGCATAAATAGCACAAATCCATGTCTCAGCTTCTCAAATGTATATATTTTCTGTTGTACTCTTCTACAATAGTAAACTGAGTAACATTCATGTCTGGTTTCTTTTAACCATTTCTCAGCTTTTTACTAGTAGTTGTACAACTAATAGTTGTAGTGATCTATATACAAGATTTAAATATATATATATATACACTAGAGAATGACTGTTTTCTGTTGAAAGATATTGCGGAGAACTCCTTCCTACATTTATAAACACATGTGACATGGCACAATGCAGTACACAGCACTACTCTCAAGCAACCGTGTTTTTTTTTTTAGCTAAAAAGTCCTCTGACAAAGAAAGAAGGCCCCAGTGGACTGTCAAAACATCCATCACCATCCTCCCTGGCCCTCTCTGTGCCAGCTGATAAGGCCAAGGTTCAATTTCATTTCATTTCAAACATAGAGCCAGTACTTGTATGGGTTTTCTGAGATGGAGACCCATACGAGATGATGTAGGGCCTGCTTTCCGTTTTTTAGGTATCCTGATGCTACATGCTGATACATTTGTGTTTTCATTACATATAAAGTAGCATGAAAACATTGGCTAACTTGCTGTGACCAATATTATGAATGTGTTTGGCTAATGTTGCTAGTGCCAGAGCCTTAAACCTTCATTCTATTAAATGACCATCAGGATGCAACTCCACAGGTTGGAAAAAAGAAGTCACATTGTATTGAAGTCTATGTGAAAAAGGCCCTACTTCTCACTTCATTCATGAGCTCAGTAAACATTTTCCTCATGAGTTTATGATCTGTAGTTTCAAGTTTTCTTCAATACAACATGTAAGTTTTACAGGAAAACACTGCACCATACACAGCCACCTGCCTTGGCAATCAAGATAGAGCAGGTCAGATCCACCCCTCAGTCCTCCTTAGCTCCACCTTCTCCTGGTTTCTTCTGGTTTCAAAAAACCAAGATGGCTGGCGGCCAAGCTGAAGGCTGCAAAACCACAGTTCACAAACCAATGGGTGACATCACGGTGGGTTGCCATTTGGTGCCATCTGGCTCAGTGCTGCAAGCGTTTTGGGGCAGTAGTAGCTTGGGCTAATGGTTGTGGATGGATTGGTAATTATGTTTGCTCTCATGTACACAAGGTAATATGTTGGCAGTCCACTATGACATCTTAGCAATCGCCATTATTTCCAAAGCCTTTAATAAGACCTTAATTATATAGTTGGAAAATCAAAATTATTGTTTCTTTTTTTTTTTTTTGGAACAACAGTAAATGTGTTTGTTAATTTGTTAAGGTGTGACAAATTTAATTTTGTATGACAAACCTCAAACCCCTCATTGCTTTAAATGAGGTAGAGAGGCGACGTCATCACGAAATATGGTGAGAAAAACAGGAGGACGTTGGGTGGTGAAGGAGAAAATCAATCAACATAGGCAGTAACAGCTGTTTCCAACAGGTCAGCTCAGATTGGAAGCAGCAGCAAATTTGATAATCACTGCACAGACTGTGAAAGCATGACTATACAAGACTAAACGAGGTCCCGAACATTTTTTCAACGAAGTATTAATGCAATTAATCGTATGTGTATTTTCGATTTTCTCGATAAAAATGTATTTGTACAGCGACAAATCATAACACACATTATGTCGGGGCATCTACAGGGTGGGATCTTGACATTACAATAGATCGAGATAGTGGTAAACCTTCGACCTTTGCAGCTCTGAATTCTGGCAAGAAATGGATGATATAATTGATTTGGTTTAATGTATTGATTTAATTTTCTAATTGCATCTGGTGTATATGTCACTAAGACCGAAAGCCATTTAGCTGCAAAAATAAAACTCTTGATGTCTTTATTGTATATGTCAGTAACAAAAAAAAAAAAAAAACTTTACGGTCCCCAGCGGCGTCTGTAGTCTTATTTAGACACTCAGGCTTTTTCAGCTTCAGAAAAGTTTCAAGCAACTGGGATATTTTATTTCAACGTAAAATGTCTTATGGTCACCACAGACCTTATTTCAGTCCATTTTACTAAAAAAACATTCAACAAAACCAGAGAATTTGGGATGAGGGAACCGGACGAAGATTTCAGCTTTTTTAGTTCTCGTTCCTGCAGCACACTATTACTCTAAGAGTAGAAGACACAGGAAATAGAACTCAGACGAGTAGAAAAAAAAAAAAAAAAAAAACCTGTTTAGGAAACATATCTTCGTCCCCACTGCCTCAGAGAAACTGTCTGAAAACCAATAATTGAACTCTGTATATAATTAAATTAAATGTGCTCCCTCTGGTTCAGAGTTATTTCTGCAATTCATAAAAAATAACATTAAAATTGCAGTTACACTAAATCTGTTAGTGATTATAGTAATTGTAGCTATCAGTCTGTGTTATTAGAGGTGAGCTTTTTGCCTTCAGTCAGCACCTATTATCCATTTCATCTCCCTCTGTGCCCACTCATTGCTTTCAATTTACACGCACACACAGAGTTAAATGGACACGCGCGCGCACACGCGTAGCTGCTGCAGTTTCAAGCTTATTTTGCAGGTACGCGCCACATGCTGCATGATACAGCTTGTTTAATTCTCCCCCTCTTTTTTCTCCAAAACACACACATAAAAACACACACACACACACACACATTCCTGCATATAGATAGCTGGTGACAGGGCCCTTCTGAAGCCGCTTTGCGTCCTATGCTGCATCGGCACTTGTTAGCGTAACATCAGGTTCGTGGAGGATCCTCGCTTCAGCCTTAATTGCATTCCCCTGGGTAGGACTCGCCTCCCCTGGAGAGTCAACGATCTTCTTTGTGCCTTTAATCTTAACGAGCCTTATTAACTACCATGGCAACTGCAGGGGGCTTCTGGGACGGCAGTGCTGTTGGGCCGTTTATTATTGGACAGAAATAAAGGGGCCGGCCTGGCACACGCTGCTGCTGTAGGGGGATTTCGGAAATTGGAGGGATTGTGAATCACAATGGCTACCATGCTGTTTCAAAATATTATCTCTCAGCTAATTGTAACAAGTCCAGTCATTCTTTTTCTGCCAAAAGCATGATTTTAGCTTTGTGAAATTCATTTGGCTGCATCTTATTGAATATGAGTAAATGTTTATTGACTCATACTGTTGAGGGATTTAAAAAAGTTAAGAAGCTGTTTCTCTAGATGCTGTGATTCGCATTTAAATACAAACAGCCCCCCCAAAAAGTCTTTCTTTAGCAAGATGTGTATTTTTTTAAATTGAATTAATGACTCTTTGCTGAATACACAAGGTTCTGTGGTACAAAATACAATTACAGTTCATTCATAAGATGTTCAGACCACAAGTTTTTTAAGTTGTTTAAGCCTTATGTAAAATAAAAAATAAAATAAAATAATATTAATAAAAAAAAAAAAAATTTCATCATAATGACTAAAAATGAAGTTGTTTTTTTTTTTTTTTTTTTGCATAGTTATTAAAAAAGTCAGCCTGTCAAATCACCAAAGGCCTCAGATCTGACAATGGATATCGGAACAAAAATTCAAGTCATGAGGAGGAAGGAACTGCCTGCTGAGCTCAGAGACAGGAATGTGCCCAGCACGGATCTGGGGAGGGCTACAAACAAGTCTCTGCTGTCTAGAAAGCTTCCACAAGCACAGAGGCTTCCGTAACTCTTAAAATGGAAGAAGTGTCGAACAAACCAGGACTCTTGGAGGAAAACAGACATTATGTTTAAAATTGGTTTTCTTTCTGGACGTTTCTTCCATCTCTACTCAGGCTCTCTGGATGTAATAAATTCATACAATTTTAGCCTAAGACTGCAACATTACAAAATGTGGAAAAAAAACAAAAAAAACTGAAGGTGGTTGGTGCGAATACCTAATTTTGTTAATCCAGCCTTTCTTCCTTCCTGTCAGCTCCTGACCAATAGCCCAGTGCTGTTAACTTAATTAGTAATTAAGCAATTAGTCAAGAAATTCAGCAGAGTCATTGAAAACTAATAGACGTAATTAAATGATTACATAACTGATTAACTGTTTACATCTTATCTACTCCCTGTCGTCATAAATTAAATATGGTCTGGTTTTGGAATCAGTTTGACAAAAACTGTTTCAAGACATATTTTGTTGGAACTTGTAACTGAAACATTTTAAAAGGCCTAAAACTCAGTTACTGCCACTAATAAACACACCAAACACTGTAGTAGATGAGTATAAAATACACACAAAATACACCACTCACTTACATTAGCTTTGTCATCAGAGATTCAGTGAAACTGCAATCGAGAGAACAAAGTAACCTTGAGACCCATTAAATATTTATAGCACTCAGCCTCACAGATACTGCATCTGACCCATGGAAATCTCCCATGCTGGAAAGATCACACTATACATAGCGCAAAATACTTGGACATAAAGTCAAAATAATCAATAAAAAAAGAAAAAAAAAAGAAAAAACGTCACCGGCACTGGTTATTTTAGTCAAATGTTTTATTTATGCAGTGTGGCTTTTATTTATTCATCACAAAAGTTTGTTCATCTTTGGACATAAAAGCATAAATGTCAGTAATCCATTACTTTCAGACTGCCTAACATTTTTAAATGTTGGATTTAATTGCTTGGTATTTTATCACTTTTTGTATTTTGTGCGATGCCTTTATAGTTTGCTGCATCTCTTTTACACCTTTTATGATGCTGGAACATGTTACATTTGCTACAGCACTGAGTGACTTCACTCTGGATTCTATCTCAAATTATAAGTGGCATTTATCTAGGAGCTCTTGGCTGGACTGGAAAATAACAGGGTGACAGGCTGTGAAAGCAGCTGAATTTATTGAAAAAAACTTATTTTGGAGGTGTGGAAGTAATTTTTTAAAACTAAAACTGTCCCGACCTTTTATATGGCTTAATCAAAACTCACTTAATTTGAACCATGGTTTTGTTGACTTTTAATGATTTAGTTCCCGTGTGTCAAGGTAAGTGTGTTCAGCCAGCATATGACGTTCAGTTATAACTGATAGGATGGTCAAAACAGACCACACAAGGCAAAGCAATGCTTTTTAACATTTGTAGTTCAAGATAGCTAAATGAAGCAGCCAATATTATCCTAGTAATAAAAGAAATTAAAAAAAAACAATAACTAACAATTTTAACGTGTGTTATATGTTACATATGTGTTTTGTTTATCATAAGAAGTAAAACAGATAAATTGTAACTACTTTGTCAAAAGGTTCTATGTTCTGCAAAACTAAAATCAATAACCGTTCTTAAATATTATTTAATAAAATATACAAAAAATAATACTTATACCAAATATGAAGAATTATACATTTCAGAATAATATACTTACCGAGACACAAAGCAAAGGTAAATTAGTGAAATTTAATGTATTTTTTATATGTTGTGCTACCGTCCCAAGGGTTGGGGTCAGTTGCAACATCTGAGTTTGTCCATTCGAATAAACATTGTGAATGATATGTAATATGTAATTGCCTACAGATGTACGTTTAATATCCACATGTTTGGCTGCTCTACTCCATTTTGTCTCTGAGTAACTGCATCTGTCCCCCTGCACTATGTGTGCTGTTTGTACTTCATGTGATGTGATTTGGTGTCAGGCGAAATCTGGGGTGGACATTCAGCCAGATATTTACTCAGCCAGTCAAACAGTCAGCCAGTGAAACAATCAGCCAGTCAAACAGTCAGTCCCTCAGTAAATCAGACATTCAGCGGAGGGTGAGATTGGAGCCGGGTGGTAATTGCGGTCTCTCTGCCTGCTGATAGCTGCTCTCATCATTTCTATCTTTCAACCCATTTACACAGCCATGTTTTGCATTTAGCTCTTATAGGGTGTAATACGCTGACACCACTGTGACACACACTCACACACACACAGTATTCAGTGAGAGTGAAACCAGCTCAGAGCAAATGTACAAACTTTTTTTTTTTCACACACTTTTCTCTCACTCACTTCTACACTCCTCACTATATATACATGCTGTATGTGTCACAGTGGCAGTGATCTCCCTCATGTCTGTTCTGATTTGATCAACAGAAAACAAACCAGCAAAAAGCTTATGAAGAAAAAAATGGAAGAAATAATCTGATGTTTCAGTTTCTCAAAGGTGGAAAATTGCTGCCTTTTATTTCCTTATGTCACTGTAACGTCAGTCTTTAGGATTTGGACAGATATAAATTTCATAATTGAGAGATGACAGAGAATGAGGGGAGACTGAGATGAGGGACGACATGCAGCACTTAACCAAGCTCAAAGCAAGCATACTGTTAGTACCAGGTTTGATGCCTTGAGGAACCAGGGCACTGAAAACAAGACATCATCTAAGGGTTAGGTACATCTTGATGGTTGCAGACAAACAAGTTACACATGCACAATTCCTACCATGTATACTGCTTTTTTCATAGGGAAATCCCAGCTTTGTACAGGATGAGTCCATTTTTTTTTTTTTTTTAGATAATAATTAATGATAATTAGGTACGTTGGCATGGCGATACAGCCTTGCAGCAGTTAGGTTCTGGGTTCAAACCTGTCCACCATGTACCCTGCCCTCACTCAGTGCTGGCTGGGATTGGCGGAATAATAGCATCGCTACTATAAAGTCACATGATCTGGCCACTCCTTCTGCTTGTCCCACTGGATCATGTTCTTGTGATGTCTGAGCAACGTCGGTGAGTGCAATCCTTGAATCTGAGAGCAGCTCCTGTCATTCTTCAGTACAAACTTCAATTGAGCCCAAAATCCCTCTCACACAACTCTTTTCCGTTCTCTGTAACAAATCAGAAGCAAGCGCGCATCATCGTCTCTCGTTTCTCTGTTTGTTGCAGTGGGAAGGAATTAGCAATCATCAAGCAGAGACTCAGATGTTTAGGGATTAAAAGGTGCGGGGCAGAGTAGCAGCAAATTGTTGTCATTAAGAGGAGGAGGGGTAGCGCGGGAGGTGGGTCATGAAGGTCTGTGCTCTTTAATGCCAGGATTCCCTCTGTGGTGAGGGAAAATCAACTGAGCCTGACCACAAATTAATTTCTGAGCCTTTTTGTGTTTGCATAGAGCTGAACTCACGGCAAGCCAAAACTGGAAGTTTAACAGTGGAGCCAAAGTGAGTCAAACATCCCCGGTGTTTGATCGAATGGAGGCAATTTCTAATTTGTTTTTCATTCACCCTTACCTCACCTCACATGAACGCTTTGTGCGCCAACTAAGCAAGGTGCCCCACTCCTCCTTCGCCACGAATCAAAAAAAAAAAAAAAGAAAATGGAATAATGGAATACAGCATTAATACAGATAAAGATATAGATACATGCTAATGAATCCTTTAAAAATTTTGCTGATGGTGACTTGAATCATGAGGGCAAAAGTCACTTATTGGCTTTACTTGCCCCGCGCACAGGAAAACTCTTGGAAAACTTAAGCATATTGAACTTGAAACCGATTCCTTGTGGAGAGAAGCAGGAGTGCAGGGAAAAGTGAAGAGGAAACAGGAAATAAACTGAAAGACTCCTAAACCAAACCCTAGGAGCTGTCGTGGGACGCTGATCAGCCGCAGGCAGTGAGGAATGAAGCTGCGCAGAAATATTGATTTTTAATCTTTCTTCAACAGGGCCAGTGTGTGTTTTCCCATGGCTTCATAATAAACTTCATAATAAATTTTCAATTGTGCTTTTCCTTGTCCCTTGTACAAGCTGCGCCCGTACAAGGGACAAGGATGAGGAAGAAAAAGGGGGGCTATAATTAGAGTGAGTTTGGAGAGAGGCAGCAAGGAGTCGGGACAGTGCCAGGTCCATGACTGTGCCTTGGCCTCTAAAATGAAAAGGGGAATGAATGCAGCCTTTGAATATCAGTAATGAAAGCAGGCAGCCTCTGGACTGTAGACAGAGAGCTACAGCCAAGTATTGACCCAGCTGACAGCTAGATGCCAGATGATGCTAGCTAGCTAGAAGCACTGAGTCAATTTTCTGCTGGAGCCCCTTCAATTCAGCTCGAATCAACTGGGTACGCTTTCTGGAAACGAGGCCTAGAGAAAAGCTATTTCCAATCCATTTTTAATATCATTACATTGACGTCCGGGATTGATGCAATATTCATCACAAATTTGAGGCAGGTAAATGTTTTCTTTCTCCTTGTTTCTCTGAAACAACGCGGGCAGCTGACCTACCCTGTTTTCAGGGGATGCGTGAGGCGCTTGCTGAAATGAGGCAGACTGTCTTTTCTGGAAGACAGCTTTTAATAATAATACACAAAGTCACACACAAATGCACTCGAAATATTGTGACCACAACGCAAATGGCGCGCGCCACGACTCCTTTATTTTATTTTGCCAGGTTTTAGTTCCCGCGAAGAACTTCAAACAGAAAGCTGCGTGTCTGCGTCCGCTCATTAGAGCGGCCGGTCAGCCAATCAATTGATCAGCTGATCGCTTCTGCACTAAAATACGCACACGGTGTTGCATTGGACGCTAACGGGAGCGGCAGGCTGATGGCTTCACGTGTGGATCCGTGGATTCGGGCTGAGGGCAGCACATTGTCAGAATCGCTGTTTGTCCAGCTGCTGCTGATCACATCTGACACTTAATAGGCTTTAAACTCTAACTGACACATCTGGCATCAGCACACTGACATGTGACAACAACAGTGATTAAGAAGCACCGCAGGCTGACAGACACACACCTCGGCACAGTGCAGCTGTGCAACACAGCTTTATTAGTCCGATTAATTAGCTGCTTTAGCTTCTGTATGTTTTCATATGATCTCTGTCTGTTTTTCTGGCCGTGTTGGCCACATCTCTCTGTCCTCGTCCCGTAAACACTCTTAGCTTTGAAATGTAAAAAGACAGTGGGATCATTTGATCAAGTGGCTTCGCAGGAAGACACGTTTGTGACTTGAGGAATCATTTCCAGTCACATGTGAACAAATCCCCTTTGAGTCACTTTAATTCACGTTTCTCCTTTAGTAACATTCAGAGAAACCAATCCAAATACATGAAAGTCAGCACCCTGAACATAACTCAAATATTGCTGTGGCCTGAAAATGATTTCAAATTACTTTCCTAATCAACCCTTACAAAGAAGCTGGAGAAAAACATCAGTCCTGTCAAACCAGAGGTCATAGATAGACACACACATATACAGTTTAAATTAGCATGCCTAAGTCTTTTCAGATTAGTCGCAATCATCAAATATAAAGTTTTTATTATTGTGCTTTTTATTTTGCTGCTTTACAAATCTGATAACAGCCCATTGGCAGCCTGTTGACAGCCTACGTTACCCTTTAATGTGCCCTGCAACATGTTGACAAAAACTGACACGCGGGATTATGGCGTCAAGTGACCTAATTCATGCTGAAAGGAACAATGTGTGGAACATGTCAAAGGATGTTAAGGCATTAAATGTAACCGTAACACGAGTCTGTAAATGAAGGGCCCGATTCAACATGTAAAACAGTAAACAGAGAGGATATACACACCGAAAGAAGTTTATTTCAAGGTATTCTTTCCATGTAATGTTAACTTTTAAGTTAATCAGCTTAGACTTTGTCCGTTGCACATAATCATGTACGGAGCATCCAACACTGTGATTTAAAAAGATGATGATGTTTCATAAATGTGGCAGTGATGAATTGGACCTGGCTGTTCTGATAAGCAGGGCAGTGCCCAGCCGACGAGCTACTCGTTTCATATAATGAGTTTTATTGACATAGGTGTCTCGGTGTGATTAGCGACGCTAATAGACAAACAACTGTCCGGCCTCGTATTCAACAGCAACAGCTGCACAGCCGCGGGGATCGCAGAGAGCAGGGAAGAGACAGTCAGCATTTTGATGCTGAAGCTTTGGAGTCCCCTGGGAAAGTCATATATCAATTGACCTAAGGAACCAATTCCGTCAATTCACGGGATGGGGGGGCGGGCAGTATAAATCTGATATACGTGACGGACACAAAATGAATTTAAGATGAAGAGAAATTCAACATTAGGTTATCTTGCAAACTCTATGCAAACAGATAGAGCTGGCAGTAGCAGTGACGCAGCAGACATGCAGCTGGTGTTCACAAAGATGCGTGCTTTTCCCCAGCGGGTCAGCAACGGTAGCTGTGACGCACATACCACTCATCCGGTGTGTCTCCAGCATAACACTGTCTCAGCCACTGCTATTTTTGAGCTGACAAACAGCACAAAGAAATGGCTTTCCAATCTGATCCATCTTCTAGTGGCTGATTTTGGTCACAACAGGCTTCTCATCCCTCCAAGACTTCTGAGTCCTGGTTCTGACTCAAAGTCAAATATGTGGCTGAGCCTCTGTCACCTGTCAACCTGGAGCAAGCAGCGGGGGGTATGGCGGGCTCAAGGCCTGATCTACAATTTCTCAATGAAGAAGTAAGTGTGGATGTGTTTTCAGCCCCAGTTTTCCATTTTGATTTGAGTTTATTTTGGGGGAAACACATGAAACAAAACGAAATGAAGCAAAAGCAAAAGATTAACTATAGGAGATTTCGACATGGTTTAAAGCATGTCTGAAGATAAAAGTTTAAAATTGTATTTTTTTTTAATCTATTTTTTTTACAGCTACTTATTGATACTAGGAGACATTTGTAAATTTTCAGTTCAATACTGTTCATAGCAATGAGACAGTACATAATATTATGCTGCTGTTAGTGAGTTGCCCCAGTGCCCAGTACAGAGAAGACCAGACCTCCAATCTACAACATATAAACATTCATTCTGGCAATGCTGTGATGACATGGTGTGTGTCTTAACCACTAGTTTACCATGGGGGTCCAAAAGGAGCATTTTCATATCTGTGTCTTTTGACTTGATTTCAAGTCCAAATACAGACATAACTCAGGGCAGGCATAACACATGATTGACATTTTATTTTAAAATATAATAAATTAAATAATAATAAATAAATAAAATATTAAATGAATAATAAATAAATTAATAAAAAATATTTTATCATTTTAAAATGATATTTTATTAAATGATCACACCACCACTAGATGCCGCTCAAACCAAAACAACTGTTTCATCAGCCACACCCCTTTGGGTTGAGGGGCCACGGCACCTGATCGGTTGCTGTAGCCATCAGAAATGTGGCAGTTACATTTTGAGCAGTTCGCCAACAAGGCAGGGAGGAAAGCGTGTTGTGCAGAAGCAAAGTCATGCTGTCTGTTTTTAAAGCCTGTCCGTGCATGTTTTGCATCCCTTCTTGTAAAATGGTAAATTATTTGATTCCCACCAGGATTGTTTGTCATAGGTGGCGCATCATCTGAAGCTTGGCAAATTAATTGCACTGGAATTATTTGAGAATCAGGCCAATCTTGTCCAGGTTGTGGGGTCACAACACACCAACATCTGGTTAATTACCTGGTTAATTACCTTGATCACCTGTCTGTAATTTGAGCAGTTTTCCAACATGGCATGGATGGAAATTTCTTTTATGAAGAGCCAAAGACATGATGTCCTTTTTTAGGACATCATTAGGTAGTTACGTTAGTTGATGTTTTGAATCACTTCTTGTAAAATGGTAGCATACCAAGTCCAAGTGGAGCAAGAAAGATGAGGAAACACAGGGCTCTGAAATGCAATGAATACTGCATTGGACTTTGAGACAAGACAAGCCATTCAAAGGTTGCGGGTTCAAGTCCCACCAGAAAAAAAAATAAATAAAAAATTGCAGCATATGCAAGGGTCTGTGGTGCAATGGACAGTGACAGTGCCTTGGATACTTGAGAAAAGTCCCACCAGGGTCATCTGTTATAGATGGCAAATCATCTGGAACTTGGCGAAGTAATCACAGTTGAGTTATTTTACAATAGGTCCAACAGGAGCAAGAACTGTGAGGGACGACAAGGCTATGTGACACAATGGACAGCCCACTGGACTACTAGACAACACATCCAAAGGGTTCAAGTTCTGCCAGAGTCAAATTGTTTACAGATGACATTCTGATTTACCAACAAAAAGTGGTCAAGGTGCTTGTAAACTGATTGAACATTACCAATATTTCAACCCCTATTTGAATATAAGTCATGTTTATCTTCTACTTGGAAGATTAGTGGACCCTATTGTCCTTTGTTAATTTATAAACAGGGCAAAAACCAAGCATCCAGAACAGGGTTAACAAAGGTTTTCAGTTTGAAGAGTGAAGAGAGCCACCATTGGTCCTGGATATAGTTCATTCTGGTTTTTAGATTTAGTTTTTAGATTTTTAGATTAATCGTATTATTGCGAGTATTATCAAGTTTTTAGCTGTTTCAGTTGTGTTTTCTGTGAAGCTCTTAGTAGTCCCACATTCAGTAATGAAATTTGACAAGACTTTCCACTCTACAACTGTGTCACTGCAGCATCCAAATAGCTCCGTTGCTGAGATTTCAGGTCAATGATATAATGTCGTATAACAATACAGCGACACCTATTTTCTCACCTTTGTCTCCATGTATCACAGCTATTGATTGTGGCTGCTGACATTTAAAGGCACGGCAACAGCTTACACAGCGGGTCCCTTCACTGCTGTCTCGCTCTGAGCTAATTGGCTGAATAAGTCCTGGTCTCACGGCGACAGCCAATGACGTGTGAAGGGGAGACTGCTGCTGAGTGAGGCAATGCATCAGACTGACAGATGGATGCTACACACATAAACACACATGCTGGATATGAAAGAATTACTTCTATCCCCTGTGATACACATACACACACACAAGCTGAAATATGTACATTTGACAGTTGCAAAAATACACACAAGTAGACACAATGTGAGGAGCAGAGCAGTGACCTTCTGCAGCTGTGAGTGATGCAACAGAGACAATAAGAAGCAGATGTTGTGTTTCTCATGCTGATGAGATAAAGTAGAACAATTTACCTGCCACAGGTCTGACTCTGCACAACAACACCTCATCCCCTTTCCTTCAATTGATGTCACAACCTCCATCTGGGAGGCCATTTTGAACCCTCTTCTTTCAGAACCCTGCACCCACACACATTTATATTAACACACATTTCTAAATAATAAATGTGTGTGACCAGATGGCGACCAGATTAAATGAACAGTTACCATGATTAAAAAATTAATAATAAAAAAAAAAATTCAAGGATTAATGGACACACTTGGGATAATGTAAGTACCCAACTCAACAATATATATAATGAAACTACATGTACTCTTAAGATGTAATATCTCACTCTGAACTGTGGTGTGCTATTGTCACTCTGGCCAGTGCATGATCACTATTGCCCCCAAAAGTTATTCAGTGGATTGGGTGGATGCATCTTTTGCTGCTTTAAAAAAAAAAAAGTAAACTCTGGCCTTTAAAGCTGGGATTCACGAGGATTCATGTAACACTGGGAGATGTCAGGTTTCAGAGAGTGGTCAGTTTAAAAAATGTGGTCAGGATATGAGCCGCGTGAACCAAGTGTTGTCATCCAGCACCATCCAAGACAAGCAAGCGATCCAAACCCTGAGACGAACAATGGGTGCAACGCATTGATGAATAGGAAGCTTTAATACAGGTCAAAGCAGCTTCTGCACTGCAGCAGCTACACTGATAAAGCAGATTCCTCGCACACGTCTTTTTAACTTTCCAATGACACCTTTTTGTGGAGGAGATAAGTTCAGGCAGTACATTCATTGTTGTGAACTAGTAATGCAGTTATAGCACTCACACTGTTCTTCACCTGCAGGGCCGTGTTTCACCTGAGAGTAAGTTCAGTACTTAGTTAGAAGCACTTCACTCCTGCTGGTGTTCTCAGCTCTACCTCATACCTTTATTCATGCGCTACCCATAATCACAGAATAAAATGTCCCTTTTTATAATCCTGCTATATTGAAACTATATAGACACGTAACACTTAAAACATATTAACTTAACATTCCGGGCACAATCTGATATTCGACTGCTCAAAGTTGCGATGTGCCTAATTTCACAATCAGTTTTAATGGCAGACATTCCTTCAGCAATACAATGTCAAAATCAATCGAACGTGAGTAAGGCAGGATGAACCGATGGTGAGCTGGATTAATGCTGCCTTTTAAGATTGAAAATGTCCGCACTGCGTTAACAGAAGATGAGAAGTGAGGTACACCAAAGCCTCCATCCATCCTTACGTGGTTGCAGGTCGGTGGGAGGCAACCCCAGTTGACACCGGCGGAGGGCGAGGGGGCGCCCTGAACAGATCACAGGGCTATTCATGCTGACAAACACATCCAAAGGGAACCCGCACAGATACAGGGAGAACAGTCAAATGCCACACAGAAAGGCCCCAGGCCCCAGGTTCGATCCCAGTCCAAACCTGCTGCTTGGAACGACAGAAGATGTTAGAAGTGAAACAAGTGGAAGTGAAAAGGGTGCAATTAGAAAACAGCTACAGAAGATCACACCGCACGTTTCACACCGGCTTCATTATTCAGAATATTGGTTCGGACTGACAAAGTCATCAAGTAGCAGCAGATAAATGTCACCTGGACTAAATGTTTTCTCTGACATTTTAAGTCTGACTATTCAAACTAATAGCCCTCTGATATATGACTGGGAAATGAACATCATGGTCTCATCCTTCTCTGCTGTGCAGCGTTGGATTCATCACGCAGGGGGATTGTGGGTCTAATCTGTCGTCTCTGGTTGATCATTTGTCGAAGGCAGCCCATAACGCAAGTGTGGTGTTAGACCGAACATGAGGATTTAACGGAGATAAATTAGAGTAAAACTGATTCTCCGTCTGTCTACAGGTTCCGTGCTTCTATCATTTTATTGTGTGCAAACAGACATTTAATGTCTACATTTTATACAATCACGATACCAATGTTTCATTAATTTATGGAATAATAGATAGAATTGAATTGAGACTGAGACAGTGTGGCTAATTTACAAGTCATTCAGTTTCGTTACTCAGACTCCATTTCTTTTTTTTTCTGCTTGGCTCCAGCAGTTTCTGAACTCATGAAAATTGATTCTAGAGTTTGGGCTTCTTCATTTGGATTGCAGTTAAACTGAAATAATGTTTTAATGAGTGTGTCTGCCGCCTTGAGACCATTTTCTGTTTTGTTTTAAATGCCACATTGTTAATGAGGTGTTTGGTAGTTTGACCTTTGTGTTTGGTTTGGATTCAGCTACGAAGACGTAATGTGTTTTAATGAGCCTGCGTGAAGCTCAGGGACTTTCCTGCTGGGAAGAGGTTAAGGACCCTTGATCTAATGGAGCTGATAGGGGCTATTAGCCCCACATGGCTTCTCCATCAGCTTATTGTTGACTCAACTGCATGTATGTTACATGTACTACATAGTTGTAGGTTGTTTTAAATATCTCTTAGGTTTTTATTTATTTGATTAAGATGACATAGTAAATCTGTAAGGTGATTGTGAGAAAATATTTTACTATATTTAACTTTTTTTTCCTATTAATAATACCTAATAATACCTTCAGTGCTTACCTTATTGATTCACACACACCTACCTTATTTTATCTTTGTCCATATCTTTACCCTTCTTATATAGTATAGTTATAGTTATACTATGCTATTTCTGTCAGCACAAAAATTACAAAGATCTTTAGATTGAGGGCTTCTTCTTTACTGACAAGTTAATTGTGTCAAAAAAGAGTCAAAAAGAAATGATTGAAACGAGCCATTAATTTCCCAGAGCTGTTGACGTCTATAAATGTAGATATGAATATCTGTTTCCAACCAACGCTCCAAAACCCAAAGATATCCAGTTTGCTGTCTAATCTTAAGAAGATTTTGTGACTTTGAGTACAGAGAGTCAATTAAAAGTCTTTTTTTTTGGGCATTATACTGACAGTGAGGGAGAGACTTCCAGATTACAGGTAACAAAATCAGGTCTGCTTTTTATCGCGTCACATAAATTGTTAGAGAAACTGCAGGTTTTTTTTTTTTTTTTTTTAAAAGCAATACTCATATATAAACACTCATCTATAAACACGTTTTGGCCAATATCATACCTGTCCAAAGTCTGTGTAACTGGTAAATGCCCAAAATAAGCTCCTCCCTGTCCCCCCTGCCCTCCTCCCTCTGCACTTCCCTCCTTCCCTCCCAGCTTCATGGATTTTTCCTTTTTTGCCATTACCTACAATACAAATACAGGGCATGTCTTAGTGTTGGAGTGCATGTTGAACAAAATACGACATTACTTCCCAGATTTCCTGATCTCTTTCCTTTAAAGGTCAGAAATAAGAGCAAAATTAAAGGAAAAACTCAATGCACATCTCCACATCTTTCGACCCTGAGCCTGTGCATGCTAATGCAGGAGCTGTGCATGGGTGTGAATGTGAATGTGCTCTTTCTGTGGCTGTAACATTTTCATCTTTGACTACATTTGTCTCTCTGCTGTCTGCGTACATCTGTGTGAACGAGCCTGTGCTCATGATCAAGCGTGACAGTGTGTAGACTGAGTGTGTATGTGTATTCACCAGCTAAAAATAAGCTCTTTGTCTCTGGGAAGAGCAGCAGAGAGGCAGAGTGAGAGGACAACCTGTATCAGTGTGATCCAACTTTAATATCGCTACAGGAAGTTTGCTGACAACACGCACTTGACCACAGAGACACACAGGAAGCTGTACGTGTGACGCAGCTCGGGTTGGGGGGCAGATGATTGTCGAGGGACCCCCCCCTATTGAGACCTCAGCTGTAGCCAGAGAAATTCCAAAAAGGAATCTCTGAGAAATGGGGCTATTAAAGTGAAATGCACATTATGTCAGGGAGAAAATAGTGGCATTTACAAGCAAATGACAAAGGAAATGATTGACATTACAAAAGTACATCAGGCAACGGTACATTTTAAAGGATAGAAAGTCACTGATGCACAGATAATCTTCCCACTTACTTCCCCCATGGTTGCATCCACAGTTTCTCTCTCTCTTTGTTCAAACCTGAGAAATTCAGCATTTATTCTCTTATAACTTATGCACTCAGCTCTAATATTACCAGGGGACGTCCGGTGATTTGTAATAATTGCGGAAATCGCTAGTGATTTCAACAAATCTGCAGCGTCTGTAATTTGTAAACTAAAAGTGAAAATTGCCTTCCACACTCTGATGAAGATAGAGCCTCCAGATAATACTAATCCTGTATGAATCAAACTCTGCAATCTCAGTTGTAATTCATTGTTTCTCCCTTCTTTTTGTTACGTTTCGCCTATCATCCCAACAAGAAGAAGTGGAGAAAGAAAAGTCTAAAATCAATTTTCAGCTCAAACTTCAGACACAATTCTACTTTGTTGTGAATATGTTTGATGAAATGCTGATGTTCCAGACTAATGCATGATTTGCACAAAGGGGCATGCCTAAAATTGTTTTTATTCTCTCGTAATCCTTTCATTTTATACCTCCTGTTTGATGTATTTTGTGTCGGAATTGACACCCTTTCTTCTCAGTGTCACAGCTTAGTCGAAGGAGAACACACAGGCAAGAAACATGGGATCAAAAGTAGAGCTTTTCTGATTCTTCCTGAGGTTAAATGTCCTTAAATACATTTAAAATGAATAATTTTAATAACATGTGGGGGGGGGGGGGGGTTTCACCAATCAACCTAAACGTGCATGTGTTCGGGCTGTGGGAGGAAGCCGGAGTACCCATGCAGGCACAGGGAAAACATGCAAACTCCACACTGCCCCGCTTCGGAAGCAATTGTTTTATTTTACCACAAAGTCCACTTTTAATCAAACCACATTTTGTGGCCTTCCTCAGGACTTAGGACTATGTGATAAACAACCGAGCAAACTCTATCCACGGTGGAAGGCCACATGATGACCCTGGAAGCTTCTTACAACAAAGTAAATGATTCTTCATCTTCACCTTCATCCCCCATGTGATTGGAGCTATTAGACAGAAAATGTTCATATTCACTCAAGGACACTTAAAGCTGAACAAATCTGGTCCTGATGTGTTTGAACCTGACAAATAGTCTTTTTAAATTGTGTTTGCATGAACTACCAGCTCGGTCACACACAGTTCATCGTCGTACGTCACGTTAGACACTGATGTTGAGACACCCTCGTCTCCTTGTTTTTCTCCGAGTGGTGAGATTCACCCCATTTCCCGGCTGTCATGAACATATAAAGTGAGCAATCCGCTGATCGAACTGCAGAGGTGGAATGGCATTCCAGGACGTTTTGAAGAGCCACCTATCTGCCTTGCTGTCTATCTCTGCGCTCACCTTTGCATCTTCAGGGGTGTGTTATCGAGGCCAGATCGATGGCTCTGTACAACAGGACAGAGATGAGGGGAAAATATTCACAGCCTCTATCGATCAGCCACGCTCAACAAACAGTAGCAACGATGGCATTGGCCCATGGCATGCTGGGTTATTTTATTATTGTGTCTGAGACAAGACAGGCAGAGAAGGAGGAGGGGGAGAGGGCTAATGTGGCATGGAAAATAGTCTGTTATGAAGCAATATTAGCCTTCCAGCCTTGAGCAGCACGTATGCATTCATACATTTACACGCACAAAGGCACATTTCTCTCTCTCACACACACATGCACACGCACACACACACTGAGACAAAGCACTGAAGCGCTGGTCCAGCATGCAAAATGTGGCAAGCGTGAAGCATCAATAGTGTGATGAATTACCTTAATATCAGGATTGACTTGCATTCAGGCTCTGCCTCTTAATCCTAATAACCCCCTGAAATTTCCCACCTTAAATATACAGGATAGATGACACTGCATGGGAGTAAGGGACAGAACAACATTTATCTTATTGTCTTTATAACAAATGGTTCAAATGGTTTCGGAGTAGTTTTGTTTTTTATTGCCATTATCACAACAGCTGAAAATGAAGAGTGAAGCTCCACTCACATCAGGACTGCTCTCAGTTTGCTGACAGCACCTGTGTTTTTAGCGCATGTGAGAGGGAAAGCAACAGTTGCATTGCAAACAAAGAAGAACCTCACGAGCGACAGACCTCTTATCCCGTCAAACTGACTTTTGCGCGACATATTAATGTGATGGTTAGAAGTTCACAGACTCACTCTCAGTCTGTCTTTGCACAAAATGTCCATAATGCAGTGTGACTTCGCAGGTGTTGAGTCAATCAATAACCACAGTTGCTTCTGAGACTTTCAGCTTTCTAAGCAGGCAGACCTGGACTCGCCTCGATGCATCTGCTGGGAATGGTGATCCTTGGTCCCTTAAACCACTCCCCATGTGCTCTGCATCTGAATAGAGTTTGCTCAAAACCTAAGTCAACATCCGTGTTGCATCTGAAAGGTGGAGGGATACTGACTCAGAACTATCCTATGATAATCTATCCCTTGACTGCCCTGGGGATGGCACAGACGTTAACTACTGGCATTAGCTACTAGTAGTTGGATACATGAATGAATATGAGCCTATACCTTGAAATCCAACTCATAAACCTGTTGCTCTTGGACCATTTGCAGTGCACTGCAGTTGCTACGTCTAGACTTTCTAGATCAGCATTCCCGGATGAGTCCAGAAATTTAAAAAAAAAAAAAAAAAAATGCAGCTAAGTCTCAAAATGAAGCGCAGTTTCCTGCAGCAGGGAGTGGGCAATCACTTCTACCCCTCCACCTCTCGTGTCTCCCACCGCCTCTCATCTAGTACCTGTAAAATAAACCAAACAGCTGATCTAAATGACCTTCATCATTTGGCACAGTATAGTTATCTAGCTATGCAATGCACCATTGTGCACCCATTTGACACATACATAATTGTTGGTCGATCAAATACATGGAAGCGTACTTTGTAGGTTACTTTGTAATGTTAAAGTTATATTTCGCCTTGCAAAGAGGTGTAAAATGAATCATGGATGTCATAACTTTGTTGGTAAGCCTGAGCTTTGGAAATTGAATTTGGTAAAAAGAGTAAATAGAAGGGCAACATGCTGCTCAAGAGCCTTGTTTAATTGCTTTCAGATGTAAAATTATGACCAAAGGTGAATCAGAGAACTGTTGTGTTGAGATGCAGTAATTTGATGCAGCAGAGATGCACTTCTCCTGCAATGGACACGGAAAGGGAGGGTGGTGTTTGGGAGAAGAAAACAGCAGATGTGGAGGGTGAGATGAAGAGCAGATAGGTTCTGAAAGAGGAAGAAGAGGAGCATTTACCGTGAGAGACACGGTGATGATGAAGGCTACACAGAGACTGAGATGAGGGATGGAGAGATGGAAACAGAAAGCAGTGTCCTGAGAGAACAATAGAAAGTGTTAGAGAGGATGAGGGGATGGGAGGAAATATGACAAAGGCAGATGAAATTGAAGAGCAGAAAGAGGCCAGCTCACTGTAAACACTCCATCCTGTCTGTGTCTATCTCTTAATGGCTCAGAAGGGTTTTCTTCTTCATGTCACGCTCGGCTGTGCCGGTGCTGTCATTATGGTGAAATGGAAAATGTCGGAATGGAGGAGTGAAGAGGAAGAAACGGTGCACTCCTGATGCAGTGTCGGGTTTTCTCTGCTATGACTATCATAAACAAGGTGGAGGCGTTGTGGATGTTTGGAGGCGTATTGAACAGCCTGGCAGGAAATCACAGAGTCACAACTTCAGTACACGGTGAATACTACTCACATAATATTGCAGCACACGGTTCACGACAGGCGCTCAGGTCTCCTGCAGGGATTGCTGCATGATATTCAGGGCTCCTGTGACGAAGTGTGAACATACATTTGTTTGGTGCATATATTTAGATATCGGTCTACTGGTATAGATTCTGTATTTGTACTATACTGTTGCAGAGTCATTTCATATATGTTTATTTTATTATATTATTTGTCAAATGAACACCCACTATATCACAGTATGTTGCCATGATGATATGAATATATATCAATAATATTTTATTTATGCATATTGCTGCCTGGATAAGTCCCAAAGACTTTTTTTTTCTCCTTTATGGTTTAATTATTTTCATACAGATATTACTGTACATCCCACCAGAAGTAAATAAATGGGGAAAAAAAATACATACAGTATTACAAAAACAAGGCACATAGACTCATGGAATAATCAAATAAAAGGGCTTGAGGTCCTCCTAAGATAAAGAAAAGGAATAAACATACTATAAAATCAAAAATGCAAGGAAGTTACTTTAAAACATTACACAAAGCCCCATTTAACATTTCACATTTTACCTTATCTTTAACTTATCTTTAACTTTAGAAATAAATACAGAATGCATCTATATATGAAACTGCATACGGGGAGAGGCAAATATCATCCAACTTGCACTGTGTCTTCAGATGACTCTACAGAGCATTTCACATCTTTAGTGCGGTGTTTAAAGATATTAGGTTAGCGGTGATCCAGTACATTTGTCTTCTCGTTTGAAGACTTCAACAAGTATCCTCTAATTCTATTCTATTCTGTTTCCAAAATGGTTGTATTTAGACGTTATTCTTCACACTTCTCATGTCCAAATTAATGAGAAAACACCCCCCCCCCCCCCAAAAAAAAAAAAAAAAATCCATCAACACCACATGAAGCCTCTTTTGTTTTTCGGTGGCAACTAATTATTGTCTTGCCTGCAGGATTGCATGGGATCTCTGACAAACTTTATTTCATTACAAAATCATATAATTAGGTTATAAGATTTCAGATAGATGTTTTAGCTTCAGTTAGTTAGATAACACTTTTTTTTTTTTTTTTTTTTCTAAAAGAAATTGAAATGCAAGTCATTTAGGAAAAGCAAGCTTTACAGCAAAAACCTAAATTCCACTCTCCAGTTCATCACTAATTTGTGGAGATCACAGGCCAATGCTAACTGCGAGGAGGGGGTTTTCCTTCCTTTAAGGAGGGCAGCAGACTTCTGATCCACTTAATCCATCTGGTGCAGGATTTGAACATCTAACAGCCTCACGCCTCTTCCCCCCCAGGGTGATGCTGCCATAAGAATTAAATTTATGAATTAAGCCCGGTTACTTGTAGGCCAGCAGCTTATCTCTTGCGTGGCTTGAGGCATCTTAGGTGTACCTGCATAGCCCTCGGACATGGCACCTATTCATCACTGGAGCTCAGCTTTAATTTATCTCTTTATTCCCTGAGGCAGATGCTGGTAATCAGGTCCCATTCTCTGAACCATTTACATCTGATGCTTTTATCCACAAGTCTGAAACTGAGTTGGGGGGGGTATGTGTAAACAATAAGCTACTGTTTTCACAATGAATATTTCAGCTTGGTCTCATCTTAAACGCATTAATATGGAACAGACCCGGTTAATCATATTGCAGCATGCGTGATTTTAATATATTCAGGAATCACTGAATCACTGAATTAGTTTCTGTCAGAGCAAAAGAATGACAAAGCAGTTTTAAATCTTGTCATTTCAGTTGGAATCCTCACTGCTGTGTTGAAAATGATGAATGGAAAGGATCTCCGTCCAGCGAGCATTTTAGCTCCAGAGCAGAAACGGTCTGCGTCCGTACTGACATTCACAGACGTTGGGTGTGCGTGAGCAGTCGACAGTGGGAGTGTTAACCTGTGGAACTTCACCGAACAACAAACAAAGACAGCAAGGTCGGTAAGACTTGTCATCTGTTACTCACGTTGCCTTCATCACTGGTCATCGAGGCTGATAAGAACCAATCGGAGCGACTGGGTGTGACGGTCTCACTGTTTTCAAGGGCCTTGCTTTGTGCCAGGACTACAGCAAAACCCTGGAGTTTTTAAACTAAAATGGGGTCAACAGTGTTTCTAAAACCAGACAGTAGGTGAAAATTTAGCAATAGAGATGAGTTTTGAGTGTCGATTACTGTCATTTCATCGCTACTACTTCTACCATGCCACAGCTTCCTGTTTGATACTGGAGCAAAACAACCACCGTGTTCTTGCTTTTCATGGATAGGATTGTTCCCAGACAGTATCAATAAAAGTAATGAAGCTCTATGAGGTTTTTTTTATCAGGGACAAAACCAATGGAGATTTTGGGTTGATGGGACATGAACAGAGGCCGCCAGTCAGACTAACTCCTCTCTAACAGGTATGGTAACATCGCACTTCTTCTGTCTTTGCTTTAGAGAAACAAATACTCATAACAATGACATAGTGATGACTCACGGACACAGGAGTTGGCTTCTCAATGCTGGATATCACGGTTCATGTTTGTCTCTGACTGAACAGTCAACACTGGTTTCTTTTAACTATCAACGCAGTCTTTCCCAAACCCTTTCCAACTACTTAGAAAAACCTCTGCTGTGACAGTGTCTTATGGGGGAACTAGGAGGGGGCAGATGTTTTTCATTTTAAAGCAGTTTTTAAAGGGCTAAAATATTAAGCATCCTGCATCTTGGCATGAGTAAACTGTGGAGAGTTTCTGCCGTTGTAGCTGGATCCAGTTTCAGTGTAGAGTTGTCACTCCTGTCTTTGCTGTTGTTTAGCAGGGTATGTGAAGCTGGCAGGGTAAAATGTCAGAGCATCAGTGGAAGTAGCTGATAAAGGGTGTAGCGGTCCCTCCTCTCTGATTGGGGACGACTGCTCTAGTTTGACTTCAGTTGTCTGTGTTCTCTGTCCAAGATATACATTGTGTCGCCGTAAGACACTGTCTGTCTGTCATTTAGCTTCGTTTAGTTGGACCACGCCCTGAGACTGCTGATGTATACGGGGGTTGGGTGTTGGAAGAGACAGTGACCAAACCATAGATTGTCTGAACTGAACATAAGAATTGTGAAGATGTTTTTCCTTAGTCTTTTCATGTTGTCAAGTCATTTCGCCGTCTCCCTCCTGCTCTTTTTTTGAGTCTCTCTCATCCTCTCTGCCTGTCGAACATCACTCCAGTCAGCACTCTGCCTTTTACTCTGATCCTTTACCAAATCCTCTTTACATGCTCCACAGCAAACCGCAACCTTTTCATGTTGAGAAAAAGGCACGCGTCACAGTTTACATAGCAATAAGCCTTTAGATGTTTAACTAATCAACAAGGTGAGGATTCGTTTGCTTTGTGGTTAATTTCACCTTCCACTCACCTTCCATCTCACAGGATTTTAAGAAGAGGACGTTAAAACTTCCACGCAGGCTCATCATGTAGCCCAGAAGTACTTAACTAGCTAAAACTGCTATGTGGTGTGTGTGGTGTGTTGTTATGTGTACTCGGTGCTTGAAGTCAGTGAACCACATTGTTGACCTTCAGGTAACTTGGAAGGAGAACAGAGGCCCTGCCTGCAGCCAAACTGCTGCACAACAGGTGCCCTCCTACTTCCTTTCTTCCTAACTGCTAATCTCCCACTGAGACACAGACCCCCCCCCCCCACTCGAAACAGCTTTTTTCATATCGTCCTCCACTTTTTGCAAAGGTGCTGTCCTGCCTTCAAGTTATAGTAATTCAAATATCTCTCTGCTTGTGTTCGTTGTCCTAGCATTTCAATATCCAGATTGTTGCCTGGTCTGTTTTGTGATGTCAGTGTAAGTGTCAGTGTAAAAATGTCAAAAATTTGAACTAATTTTCTGGATGTGATTTTCATCCTGTCTAGTAAAATGATTTTATTTCAAGAATACAGATACAACAGGATCTCATGCCATTTAAATATTTACTCTCATTTCAGGTAAACTTAATCAATGTATTGCTTAATTCAGTTAATTTATTTATGTTCAGTTGAACTGTTTTGAAAAGAAGGCCATGGCTTGTTAAGGTCATTTATTGCTAGATAAACATCATCTTCCCAGATAGTAAAATTAAACTTCTGGCCCAGCATACACTGAGTCTGGCACATATACTTCACATCTGGGTAGCTTCCGTGATGGCTGACAGCCAGAAGGCTTTCTGGGTGTGCACCAGAATTAGTGAAAGTAGCATCTGACAGCTCGGCTTGTATAAGGGCCAGACTTGGGCTGCGGGACTCGGGTTTATCCCGGGCCCGAAGAAACACGAGCATGTGGCCCAAGTATAGGCCTGACGTGGTGTCCCGACTGCTTAAATTTTAGGAACCGGATTATGGAATTTATGCCAACTAGTTATCTTAGTTGGTAGCTGCTAAAGAAAAGACAATCGTTGCTGGACACAGCTGTTGGTGAGTAAAGGAATGAAGCTTGATACTGAAGTCGAAATTTCTTGACTAGGCTAGTAAACAGCTAATGTTAAGGGTATGCCATATCAAAACTTACAGATTGCTCCTTCCATAGCATACAGCAGGACAGGGGGTCGTTGGACGCCAAAAACCAAGATGGCGTGTGGGAACACCACTGGTACGTAATATGAACATGCTGGCTAACAGTTCAATGTCTTGGCCTCAGAAATGTTCCTTTACGGTAGCCTAACAGGACCAGGGTGGCACCATCTGTTGTTTTCCATAAAACTGTTGCCTAAAGGTATCAGACCTTTTTATATAAAGTCCTACAATTATAAAAGGCTCTTATGTGACAACACCACTGATGAAAAAGCAACATCACTTGATTATTAGGTTTACTGTTGATGTCCTGTTGATTTTATGCCAGATAATCCAGCTCTATTTATGTTTTACAACACTTTTGAAAAATGTCAGCTCATGTAGTATTTTGTGAGTCCCACCTCCACCCAAGCACCCACTTGGAGACTGATGTCCGACTGCCTTTTGCTGTGAGACTGTTATCGACACCCTCCAGTCCCCTCTATGCTGAGCTTTATATGTCTTTAGCGTTGACACAACACATAATCAAAGGTATTTGTTCAGTGTTGAGGAAGGACAGTTGCATGACGCAAATGATAATGAATAAAATCACCACGTGGTCTGTTTGATACGATAGGTCACAACAATAAAGGTCAGATTCATTTAGCTTTACGGCAGCAACATATTCAGATGAGAGAGAGAGAGAGAGAGAGAGAGCAGAAAAGTCTGACATAGACATGGAGATGAGCTGATATAATGAGATATGTTTGGATTTAATAAGGAGCAGCAGACATTTTGATTGGAACAGTGTGAAGCTAACAGCTAGGCTGCCCTGTTTTCCATAATGGCTTTGAATGGCTGCAGCATTTAACGAGAGAGGCCATCTTCAGATCAATAGACGTTATGAACACAACAGCACTGAACAGCGCTGTGAACAATAGATCCTCGAGTACCTTAACCTACACGTGTTGATATGTTTGCATTTAATTAATTGGTTTCTCATCAGGGGACACCGTTAACACTGTTACAGCTGTTGCTGAGCATGTTCAACAGCCACAATCTAATTTCAACTGCAGACAGGATAAATTATAAAGTAGTGTTAGTTATGTTAGCTTTTAATAAGGAAGTTAATTAACAGGTTAGAGCAGAGAAGAAGAAAGACATTTTGGATGGAAACTTAACTTTCCATTGCTACATTGGGTGGTTGGCATACTTTTCAAATGGTAAATGGTTATTTGTCTCAGTGACTGTCAATGCATCAAGTAATATTTAGTATTTTGATAGTGGTGGTGTCGGGCGCTGTCTAACGGCAGGGGTATACTGGACGTGTGGCTGGCCGTTGGCGGCTGCCATTGCTGATCTGCTAAGGAAAAGCGTGTGTGTGTGTTCGCACGCGCTGCATCACTGCTACTGTCAGCCCTTTCTGTTTGCAGGATACTTGAATGTTGAGTTTTCTATATATTATAAATTAATATCTCATTTATTTAGGACAGAAAATGTCATTTTATATTGCTGGTTTGATGTCACGATGACATCGACAGGTCTTTGCTCTGTTTATTTCTAGCTGTGACACGCTTGTGTCACATCTGAAAAATGGTCAAGACACTGAATCTCTGGATCATGGAGCAGAATTGAGAGTCGTGAGACACACGTGGAGTGTGCTCGTTCTGGGCTCCAAAATCAAAAAACAAACATTTGTGACATGTCACATCTTGTCCTACCAGCTTAACACGTCACTCCAAAGTCGCCCATAGGTGTTCAACTGGGTTGATCTGGTGACCTCAGCAATCACCAAACCATCCAGTGACCCCTCGTGCTCTGTGCATAGGGGTGTTGTCATCATGTTTCTCCACTCATTTTCCAGGTTTTGCCTTCAATTTGCTGCCATCTGTATACTTTGCATCGTTCCTGCTCTTTTTGAATAACGACGTGGTGACAAAGATGAAGCAGTCAGATGTGATGCGGCCTGCAAAGTAGTGGTACCTCAGGTGATAAGTGACTTTGACTTTTAATCCACAATGACACCTCAACTTAAAAGTTATAGATCACTGCAGAGCAATTAATCTCTCTGCAGGCTGGAGGCTTCACTGGCTTCATGAGGATCAAAAAAAAAAAAAAAATTGTGGCTCTGACATTTTTATGAAGCAGGTGAGTGTCTTTGCGGGCGGCTTTATAAAATAGCAAAGAGAGATGGTGAAGAAGAGAAAGATCCTGGGACCCTTTAATCCTGCTCTGTGACAAGCACAAACACACACACACGCTCAAATCTGATTTAGCTGCTGTTGTGGTGACTGGTGACAGAATTTAGAGACGTTTAATCAATCTAAGGGTTGAACCCAACACGCGGCTGCAAATGAAACATTATGGAACACAACTGGACAGTGTGGCACAGCCACTTCAGATGGCATATTTCAGCCAGAGGTCCAGTCCTCTCCCTAGGCAGGACAGTGACCTTTGACCTTTCAGAGAGGAAAAAAAAAAAAAAAAATTCACTTCTTGGATCGGCAACAAATTACCTGCTCTTCCAACTGCCCCCAAAGGATGAGGTGCTAAGCTGAGAATGGCTCTGCTTTAACAAGAGCATCTTGCAGAGAAAACCTCTGGCAGTTTGATTAAATGAGCATTTAAACAATGTTGAACGCTGCTTTCACACAATGTGCTGCAAGAGCTTTTTAACTTTTCCTCCAGAAGAAGCCTAATTGTGGGCTTCGTGTTTCCTGCGTCATTGGAAAATGTTTGTGTTGTTGAGATGTGAGAGTGGTTTAAAGTGAGGAGAAAATTGTTTTCCAGTGTGATTTATTGCATACTGACGGATGCTACTTTTTGCTTCTCTATGCAATTGTGTGCGATTTCTCAGAGTTAAAATGTTTTGTTGAATGTGTCATCTGGATACAGTGGACATTAGCGCACAGACACAGCTTTGTATTTTATAAAGGACACATGCTGTGACTCAAAGGTATAATTAAAACAGACACAGACTTATACAGGCAGCATTGCATTCTAAAGCTTGGCCAAGAATAATTTTCATTTTTGATTGGCTTCTCTGTTCGAATGATGGAAGAGGTTTGACCACAGTCTAGGTCAAACCTGAACCACCGCATGTTGACATGAATAAGGGTAAAGAATAAAAATAGGGACGCCTAATTCACTGTCACTGTCACTGTCACACCGCCATGGCTTAGTGGGTCACTTGAATAGAACAGGGCTATGGTTATGTATAGCCCCTTTACACTGGTCAAAAAAAAAAACAAACAAACACCAAAACCCACTAGGACCAGCCTTTTGTCAGCAAAGGAAAACGATACAATCAGCATTCACCCCGGGGGTCGAATGACCAGCTACAGGCATCGATGTAAACACAACACCCGGGAGTTAATTTTCACCCTTTTTCCATATTTCAGAGCACACGAAACACTGTCACCACACACCACAGACTGCGCAGCACAATGCTTTTAAACCAGAAACACCGCAGCTGCACTGCAAGAGCGAGCTGAGGCCCCATAATAAGTTTTAAAAACACGCTCATCACCAGTCAAAGCCTCTCACATTGACGTTCCAACGCCGATGGGAGCAACAACCTGGGGATGAAGGTCTGCACAGCAGCCAATAGTTCACTCTTTCTCCTCTGTGTGTGTCTGTGTGTGTGTGCTCTGTAACTGCAGGTGATGACCCCTGTGTGCAATAACACACCCGTGGTGTCCAGTCCCAACTCTGTCAATATTTCCCCAGCAGTCTAGAAAAAAACAGCAGTTTTATCAGAATGGCTCCCCAGGTTACACACCTCACCTCCTGCACAGTGACTTCCTCTTGTGTGTTCCTCTGCTGTGCACATCCAGTGTGTGTTTTGAAAAGGGATCGGGCCAGTCTGAACACATTTATTGAACCAATCACTCTTTTGACATTCATGTCACCTTCAGTGTGCGCACAACTCAAAATTGTTCATACAGGTTTTACTAATGATGCGATCAACATTTGTTTCACAATTGCTAAAAAGCCTCCGTGTTTTTATCAAAACTCTACACACACAACTCATTTGTCAAACTACTTTCACCAAACCTCAATGAAAAACATCAATGAATCACTTCAAAAACATTTTTATTTGAGCTCAAAATCCAACACTGTTTTTAAATTATACACAAACCAATCACAATAAAATAAAAACAAAAAAAAAACACTACTAATCATTCACTACACACTGCATGACAAAATACACACATATCTAAAAATGTAACAGAGTAAAAGCATTTCATGTTTTCAAAAAAAAATATTCACAACTCAGTAACAGTTACAGTATTTCCTATTTCAAGTATTGTAAAAAATCATTTTTTTTTTAAATTTAGCTCATACAAACAGTCAAACGTTAGTACAGCGAGAAGGACAAAGACAAATGAAAAGCATTAAACTGCAACTGCAGAATGACGCTCGGACCCGTTTCTCTCACTGTCACTCCATGAACAAGAACGTGGTCCATTACAGTTTCTCACATTTCATCTGAAGTTACTGGTCTCAGTCTTGCTCATCTTCCTTTTCTTTCTCCTCCCCCCCTCCTCAAACTTCATTCTTCATCAGCCCGGCGAACTTCTTTTTTCATAAAAAACGTTGAAGAATGTCGACTTGTGTGTATGCACAGTGTGTTTCAATGGGTGAAAATGTGTTTAGAGTTTTGCAAAAAGGAAAAGTGGGAAATGAAAGTCCTACTCTGTGAAAATTGTTTGTTTTTGCCAAAGGAGTGTTTGATTCAGTAGTGTATTAGAAATTTAGAGTAAGATTGGAGTGGAAAAACAACAAAAAACAATGCAGGACAATAGAGATAGGCAGAGGAGGAAGACCATGATAAAGAAAGAAGATAACTTGTGAGATGAGACAGTCAGAATTACCTTCTGTAGCACCATGACCAGGAGGGTTTTATAAATCAATCACCTCATGAGTTTGATTCCGCAGTTCCATTTATAGTGTGATGTGCTTTTCATTTGTCTTTGTCCCTATTGTCTTTTTCTGGACCAACGTTTTACTGTTTGTTGGTGATTTGAGAAAAGCATGGAATGTTTCTGTTTTAGCGATCGTGAAAAACTGTAAGAGTAGAAGAAAATGGAGACAAAATATAACTGTGGTTTGTTCCGTAATAACACATCTGACCAGGCATCAGCACGACACATATTTCTGTTAAAGCCTTTCATCCTTTCTTTCGATCTTTAAGGACTCAGTCTATAGCATTTACATACAGGCTGCAGCACCAGTGGTTCCACATCCTTGAGGAGACATTGATATCTGATATCTATATATCAGGTTGTGTACTACAGCAGTGCAGGTGGGTAGACCAACACACCAACAAACATCATCTTGTGTCATTTCCCATAGTCCTCAGTGGTGCGAATGGTGCTGCTGCTCTAGGAAAACAGAGGAAACTCTGCTAAATATAAACCAGTGTCCAACACAAAAAGAGCCTCATCATTTCTCTGCTTCATAACCACCAAGACTGCAGCTCACTACATCTAGCAAGTCATTATACAGGGATACAACACTGTGTGCTGCCACACGCACACACACACACACACACACACACACATAAAGTTAGGGAGAGTCCTGCACCGGCTTTTCTGTTGTTTTCATAGAAGATGAGGAACGCCTGTGTGTGTGTGTACGTGTGTGTGTGTGTGTGTGTGTGTGTGTGTGTGTGTGTGATGTGTGTATGTGTTTGTGTGTATGTACAAGTCTAACTGGAAAGCTGCCAAATTGAGTGCTGTGTCAGCTAACAATTGTCAAGATAATTACCTTCTTGAACACAAAGCATGATAAGAAAGACAAGTTGACAACAGGATAGCATGCTGAGAGAGAGAGAGAGGGAGAGAGAGAGAGAGAGAAGGAAAGGGAATGACAGAAACAAAGAGAATCAAAGAAAAAGAGAGAGAGAGTTAATAAGCAAAGACAGCAGCAAACAATTGAGATAGTGATACATCACTTGCAGCTTTTAGATTTTGTATTGCACCTTTAAGATGTGGGGAAGGGGAAATATCACACAGTCCAAACCCTTACTGGCTCAGCTGAGGTGGACACAGTGTTGATGCTTTACTAGAGCAAAGCAGTAAATGTTGGAGGCAGCGTCCTGCAACCCCTTTGTCACTGCTGCCGAATGCCAAACACTGACAGAAACAGCACACGGCATGTACTCCCATTCACATGCAAGTGGCTTCGACGACAGTTGAGCTGCTGCCACTGACCAAACGTGGTGCAGGTCAACTCATCATCTAAAAACCATCACATTTCAATCCAGATCCGCCTTCCCTTTTACACTCACTGGATCCCAACTGTGGTTCTTCCTCTGTCTGTACAGCACATCCAGTGTGCGCTATAGGGGTCAATTGAGACAGTGGAGGTGTGTGTGTGCGTGTGTGTGTGTGTTGCATCTCAGTGAACAGTCTCTGGAAATACGCTGCCCAGAACATAATATTGGTTATAATATATTTTAATTTTGATCATTAAAAATGGAAGAAATTTGGTTTAAATTTAAAGCATTTTCACTAAAAGCATGAGTCTATCATTAGCTACACAAATGTGTCAAAGAGGGATTTTACGCCACATTTTTTCCCACTCATTTTTCTCATTTTCTGAGCTTCTGACATCACAATGGGACTTGGTTTACCAAAAAAAAAAGCAGGTGTGTCTGGTGAAGAAGGAGTGCAGCTATTCGCATTTTCTTCTTGCTGACTGTCTGCGATTTCGGTTCAAATTCGTGCTGCATTTGGAAACAAGAGTGAGAGAAACTGATCGAAAGAGAGCTAAACACCACCAGTGTGTTCCCCAACTCTGTCCACTGTGTGTGTGTGAGAGAGAGAGAGAAGAGGATGAGAGGATGCAGGCAGGATAGTGTTTACCTCCCTGACTGTCAGGGAGGTAAACACTATCCTGCCTGCATCCCTCCCTCTATTCTTCTCTTCCCCTCACTCCCTCTCTCCTCCAAAATCCTGGCCCCTGCTACAAATGCAGCGGAGAGAGAGAGAGAGAGAGAGAGAGAGAGAGACCACAGCCTAACAAGGTGGAGGATGAAACAACTACAAACACGTACACACACAAACAACCCTGCACACCTCTAATAATACTATCAAGAACCTGAGAGCAACACAGCACATTTATTGGGAGCTATGAAAGAAAATATGGGAGAGATTTGATGGCAGGTTAAAACGAAGAGGGGGAGCAGGAAAAAACAGGGGGAGATAGAGACAATAACATATGGAGGAGAGAGGTGGAGACTAATGGTTGTTGTTCTGTCGTTTTTCACGTCATTTAGACAAGATGGAAAGAACACACAAAACAAAGGCAGGGGTAGGTGGTGGTGCTCAGTGTTGTGATTGGAGCAAGGAGAACAGAGTAGTCAAGTAACTTCAAAGCACAGTAGACAAACAGCACAGAGATGACGTTTTTTTTTTTTTTGTTTTTTTTTTCTGTCTTTGTGGAGATGAATCCAGACCCGAGTCTGTCACACTCGTGCTGTTCATCCTAAACATCCCGGTTCTTCCTGACAGCAGCAGCTGGCAGCAGGTTTGGTCTCTGCAGCAGATAAACGGAGAGATGTTTTTTTTTTTTTTTTCCCTCTCTAAAAATCAACTGTGGTACACGACTGATTCTCCTGTTCTCTCACTATATAACACATTTGAATAACATGTCAAATTTAAGAAAATTCATATAGATAGATAGATAGATAGATAGATAGATAGATAGATAGATAGATAGATAGATAGATAGATAGATAGATAGATAGATAGATAGATAGATAGATAGATAGTTAGATAGATAGATACTAAACAATTTTAAAATCAGTCCAGTTCATGAGCCACTTTCTTTTGTCAGAAGTGTTATGCAGTCTGATGGCAGTGGGATCAAGGGATCTCCTGAATGAAGTATTTTATATTTCAAATAATGTGAATAATGACAATTTACACTAATTTACAAAAGGCAAAAGGCTAGACACCATTTAGAAGTACAGATGTTGTCACAAATTTGTGTTGAAATGTCATTCAAAGTTGATAATAAAGTCTTGTCATTATTTGTAGGGTGACATTTTAGTTTCTGAAAATGTGCTTGTTTAGCACGAGACTAAAATCAAACTACATCAATTAAAAACATGTTTTGTATTCAATAATGATATACATTATACATGAACTAAATCTTCATATCCCGTCTACATTTTAGTTAATTTTGTCACCGAACATCACATTGAACATCACTAAAAGGTCTGAAAAGGAAAATCTGTGCCTTAAGTCTTGAATCTGAAACGGTATTAGAATGACTGACACAGACAAGAACCAATAGCAACTCTTTCTCTGGCCACATTTAGGTACACTCGCTGTCCTCACAACCTTGAGTTAAATTTGGACATAACTTTGCTGGGAGTTTTGGCCAGTAAGCTGAGGAAAACAGGGATAGGATGATAATGCTCCATGTGGTTCCACTGTGCAATGAAAAAAAGTCAAAGAAGAAAAAGAAGAAGAAGAAGAAGAAGGAGTATGAATGGCCCTCCACAGACGGACGTCACATGACGATATTGACATGAAATATTTTTATTGAAAAAATCATTTTGATTTTGTGACCAGACTAAAGTACAGACCACATATATAATAATGTATATAAATATATACAAACAATGGAGGAATGGACAGACAACAGGACTTGATGAACTCCTCAAAGGTGGGGGGTGGGGGGTTCACCATTGTTTTGCTGGCTTTACTGGTTTAAGATGCTGCTAAATGTGAATGAATTCCACTTATGAACTGAATGGACTGAATAGTTGACTTGTAGAGACTAACCATCTAACCAGGTATAGCATTTCATTATTAATGTTTTAGGTTCACACTGTCATGAAAATGGGTTGCCGGTGACCTGGTTGGTTTCCGGAGGATTAAATAGAAGCTTTTGCTTTGTATAAGTACTTAAAAATCACTGCTGTGCATAAACCTTGATCTCATCTCTTTATCTAGTAATCGTAGTATTTAAATGTCTTCAGGTGGCTGTACAGAGGAGAAATAAGAGATAAAAACAAAGAGGATACCTGAAAATGCACATTCATGAAAATACAGACACCTAATGCGATATCACTGTCAAATCAGTCAGATATGCTTTAATGTTAAACTTGTGCAGCTGTGACTCCGCTCTTTAACTGTTTCACGGGACTTGAGGTTTTATCTCCAAAAAGCCATTGTTTTAGGATTGGAGGAACTTTTTTTTCCAAACTAATGAAATTTGTGAGGACGCCGTGGCTGATTAGAATGGATACAGACCGAATATACAACTCAAAGTTTTAGACACAGGAAATTGCAATGGGTTTTTATTTTCTTCTTTTCATCTGAAAACTAAAGTTATACCTAATTTGCGGCATAGGTTGTGCGACCGTGTTGCATCAATTCACACAGTGCCAGACTGAAATAGGACAGAGCTCTACCGGTGATGTGTGTTTGGGATTAAAATAGAATTATTTGGATGATTATTATTTTTGTTCTGTTATTAGTTTAGTTCGATTTTGCTGGGATTTCCACTATTTAAAGACACATTATCAGACATCAGGAATTGTTTGTTTTTATTCTTTTGATGACGGGGAGTACAGAGAAAGGGGAAAGAGAGTGTGGTAATATGTGACAAATACCAAGAGGAATTCAAGCAGGTACACCTCGGTCTTAACATCTGAATTGTGGGGTAAAAATCTTGTCTCTCTCTTGGCCTGCCTGCATCAGATGGGATGGTGTTAACAGGCCTCCGCTAAGCAGGTTTTCAGAGTTTGCCTGTGGTCTAACAGCATGGTAAAAGCTTTGAGCAGGCAACGAATGTCCTGAAAATGGTCGATGTAATGAGATGTTGTGTTTGCCCTTTTACTAGACTAATAGACACAGTGTGCAGGGGGTTTCCAAAAGCCTCCAGCAACAACCTGAATGCAAAATAGTCCATTAAAGTAGACCTCCCTTGCTCTATACCTCCGCTTCCATCTGTCTCTCACTGCCTCTCCCTGTCTTTGATTGTTTTTCTCCCTCACCCATGTCGTTTTGTTTCTGTTGTTTGTGTCTGTTCTAAAGGGTATTTATTGTTTTCCCTCCTTGTCTCCATCTTGTCTTTTCTGTTTCTTTATCGCTCTTTTTTTCTCTGCATTTCTTCTTTCACAGCTGTGTTCTTCACATTGGAGCCCTAAGCTGCTGTGCGAACATTATTTGAAGTACAGCTGGAAACCACACACACACACACACACACACACACACACACACACACACACACAAACGCCATGTCACAATCACTGTACTAGTACGGCACTTTTGTCGCTGCCTCCCTCTGTCTGTCTGGACTGATAAGAGGATACAGACAGAAATCATTGTGTGTGTGTGTGTGTGTGTGTGTGTGATTGGAGCTTTGATTTTGCTGATTGTGTGACTGTGTCTTTGAGTTTAGAACACATCCGTAACATGTTTGCCTCTCACTGTAAACTTCATAGAGTCCTAGAGTTTGGTTGCCACTTTGTGTGTGAACTCTGAACCTTGTTCTTCTGTGTGTGTGTGTGTGTGTGTTTATGTCAGCTGAGGGATTTAGCAAGCAGGGGGAGATAGATGGCCGCCTGGTGATAGAGGCAGTTGCTGGGTGACAGTTGGGGGTGACTTAGCGACCTGCAGCCGAATTACTTTCTGAGAAGAGGGAGCAAACCAGAGCTTAAGATAGCACCATACTTATCTGTTATAACTCATGGAGGATAAGGAGGCAGGGGGTGGGGGTGGGAGGCACGAGGGCGAGAAGGGATCAGGAGAAGAAAGGTGAGGCATAGAATGACGAATATAGAGGTGAGAGGATAGGAAAGGGAAAACAAAGGGTAGCAGGAGAAGGAAATGGGAGATGGGTGAGAAAGAACGAGAGGAAGGGAAGGAGATCATGGGAGAGGGTGAAAGCAGAAAGTAACAGGAGAAGCGAAGTAGCTCAGACGGGAGATAAGGGAGGGAAAAGGGACTGAGATGAGAGGGAAGGATGTAGAGAATCAGCAGCTGGCAAGGAAATGAGTAGATAACTGGTGAAGGAAGAAGAGGACAAGCAGAAGGAAGAAGAATGTAGATTCAGTTAATTGTTATACTCAGAGAACATCATAATCCTGCAGAGGACAGATGTCTCCTGATTCACGCTGAAAGAGTCTGGGCCTGCTCTGTCTCCAGCTGCGACTCTGCACTGAAGGAGGCAGAACGGAGGCTTGTTCAGGCAGGTTTCATCAAAGTCATCAAACAAGTCATCATCATCTGTCAATCATTCATTTACTGTCAGTTGTGGCCTGTTTTATAAATAGTCGCAACTTTTCTCCTAGATGTTGGTCCTGAAAAACTCTGTTCACTGTGATCCCACAGTGAACAGACACATCCAGACTTGTCTTTAAGTGACCGCACAGTGGAGAGAACTTGAACTACTGAAGGTCAGCCAAGACTTTCAGTGTAAAGTGAACTTATCGATACAGCAGGAACCTCAACGGCTGGATTGCCTAAACCACACTCAGGCCACCGTTTATCTTGATATTGTAAGACTTTAGAAATAAAGTTTTGTGACAACGCACTTACATCTGTAAGAGTGCCTTACTTGGGTGGTGCTGATGATCATCAGATCGATTCTGCCCTTCCCTCTTTCAGGGCGATAAAGATAAATGTCCCAAATATATCTATAAAATCATCTTGTGATTTGCTCCTCAGGTTGGGAAGCACAGATTCATATCATGGAATGGTTGAATGAGATAGGAGTCATGTTCGACACACGCAACCACCCTCCTCTATAACGCTAATAAACGACGAGCGTGAACTCGTCCTGTGCAATATCTCCTCTACACACGCGCGAACACATACGCACATCCAACCAAGTAAACACACGGCGACACTGACACTGATAAATGACATCAGCACACGGACACTCACTATCTCTTACATACACTCAAACACACTTCTGTGTAGGCAGACATTTTGTCACTCGTTCGCTATCTCTCTCTCACACACACACACACACACACACAGAGGCGCTGACTGACGCTGACAGATGGCAGGTTGTTGGATTGAATGCCGCATCAGCAGCGTCACGTTTACGTGCTGTTTCCACGGCGAGGGGCTTTGCCCGGGGAAACCATTTTGTGGCCGAAACTGAGATTGAGTTTCCCCTTCGCTGGGGTGACAGATAACAAGACCCTGGCAATCAAACCCCGACAGTATCAAACCCTCAACCATCAGTCAGCTAACTGACAGCCAACTGCAAGGCAGATAGTCTGAAAGATGATCCATGCTAGGAGATAAGGACGTAGGAGATATAAAAGGAAGATAGGACACAAGGAAGCTAAAAGACTGTAGCTGGTGCAGTAGCTGGCAAAACAACAACAACTTCAAAATCATCTCACTGGGATTGTTTATAACTTCCTTCCGTGACACCTTGTCTAGAAGATTATAAACAGATATTTGGATTTAAGGAGGATTCAAGGACAAACTGGATTCCAGATCAGCTGTTCACATACAATGGAGGGATGTGCTGCAAACGTGATGGGGAGTGCTGAAGAGCAGGTCGTACCTCATTTTCTTTACTAATATTCTGGCTACTTCCTTTGTGTTCTTCTTCCATTTGTCAGTTTTGTTTTGGTGTTCAACTTCTGTTAATAAAATCCAGATTTTCAACTTTTGTTTACATTAGTATTGACAATATTTGACTGTACAGACTAGTATTGATCCTTAAACCGTATTTTCATCGGCAAATGGTCGTGCAGTAAGCATATAGCAGCAGTGCGAATGGGGTGACTATTTGCTCACTCGCGGCAAATTAACAAATTAAAACTGCGCTTAACGCTCTCCGTTGTGACTTTTTACAGGAGCTGGCAACAACTGCAGTTGAAGCTCCGTGATGTCATCCAAACCTTAAGCCGTCTTTCATCACTCCACCTGTTCAAAGAGCCCTAAACCCTTTCGAAAGGGCCCCTTTATTAACTGCTCCATCCACCGCAGGTTGTTTTACGCAACAGCAGCAGCAGCGCCAATGTTAAGTTTATAGTGAACCGTCAGCAGAGGGAGAAGGATGGAGGAGCAGACAGCGACAGTGACTGATGTCTGTGCTCGTCGTTCATTCACTCATTCATTTATTCATTCATTCCTTCCAGAGAGATTACACACAGTGACTCCGCGGCCCTAAACGCCGTTGGCGCTGTCGGAGCCGCTGTTGTTTATTCTGAACCAGTTTTACGATCTGTTTTTTTTTTTTTTTTTTTTTTAAACGATAATGACCAATATGCATCAATCAAGAACCGGATAAACTGCACTGTGTTGATAATAAAGTATAACTTTGCTTTAGCTACACCTGATGAGAAAACCTCCACTGTCTCGCAGCTTCAACATGAGCCTCCAGACAACGAGAAGAAACCATTCACACTCGGCAGGGGCTCGGCAGGTGAACATTTGACTTGTTAGATGGAAGCTGGACACATGGCGTCAATGGGATTTATGACTGTGAGGGCAGCTGGCACGAGGGTAGAATAAGACATGGAGACTGTATCAAGACATTTGAGTGTTTGTATTTATTTCGCAAGTTCTCATTGCAACTTTCAGCAATGAATTGAGCACATTGCAGAGTTTCCTCATATCCTGCAGGCCTCACAATATCTGCCAAATTGGTCACAGACCGATTTTTTTTTTTTTTTTTTTTTTTTTTTGTGTGTGTGTTTGTGTTACACAAATAACTGCACAGTAAATTGATCAAAATGTGTTTGGACCAACTTGCTGAACTTGAATTTTACATACATTTTCAGCTGTTAGGAAAAAAAAAAACAAAACATTTATTCATTCACATTCATTTAACTTAAATGTGCTTCCTTATTCCTACTGTTTTATTAATTTCCTGTCTTGTTTTGTTCCTCACATTTTACAAGCTGCAAAGCACTTGGTAATTCTTGGCTACGCACATTTGCTCTCTTTATCTCTATTATTATATTGTTGTTATAGTGACACAGATCAAAATAGGACAGGAGTAATGTCGTCCCTATTTCATGAGGTCAACCAACCCACAATGCACTGTTCACTGAGAGTGAACCCTGAGCCTGCGCATTGAATGTTCAGTAAATTATATCATCAGTGAACAGATTGGAGCAGTTAACAGGATGTATGTTATTTCCATGATGGATCCATGTGAAGTAAGGTGAAGATATTTGTCTGATATGAACTTAGATGAAAGTGCAGCAATGCGATGTGAGATGTTCCTGTTCGTGGGGATTGAGCATGTTACGGGGCCAGCAGCAGTAACATGACTCACTGTGCTGAGAGAGGATATAATGAATCTTCTCTCATAGACTTTGACAAATGAGTTTCTTGAGATCTAATGTCAATTTGTGGTCATGTTCACGCACAGATTCACTGATGAGTAGTAATGCTGTGTTAATGTCCATGTGTTCTCTCAGGAGATCTTGTATGTGCACGTAATCTGTGCATGGTGTGCACATGCCGTGTTTCCCAGTATGGCCTGCTGATTAAAGCTGTCAGTGGTGCTTCCTGGGAGCCTGATCTGCTTAGGAAGGAGCCTGTTGGGGTTTCAGAGGCCTCAGAGCCACATCAGATGCCTGATAGCTGACATCCCCCAGAAAAGCAAAGCTGTTTTAATTTCTAATCTTTACATCTGACCATTTTAATGTCCTGGATCTGATGTCTGCATAACTGATCAGAACTATACTTGTTTGACCTCCGTGTGACTTTGCTTTTTTCCTCATGTTGAATAAGCGGACTGAAACATTCAGTGTTCTGTCTCATGGCCACTTCACTGAAGACAGTCGCCTGTATGAACCTGGGACTTTAAAACGTGGCTTTTCAGTCATGTGTTGTCAGTCATGAGTCACGTGTTGGAGCAACTTACATGTGCTGTTTTTTTGTATATTTTCTGTCTATTTGAGATTTGACCAACGCTGCAGGCCTTTTGGCTTTGTTTTGACTCGAACTTACGTAGCTTTAAACATACGTGACATGTTTCCGAAACGTCACAGAGATAAATGTTGTGAGCTTGCCTCGGGCATGATCACACCTGTAAAAAAAAAGTGTACGTATGCCAAGGCTCTGAAAAGCGAAGCCAATGCTGAAGTGCCTTGAATTCACGTTCTGTCTAATGACCAGCAGGTTGTAAAGTATGTCCGATTGTATTGAAGTCTATGCGGGAATGGCCACTTTACTAATGAGTTTATGATCTCACTCTCTAGTTTCCAGTCTTCTTCAATATACCATTTTTTTAAACGAATGATGTCCCATTTAGAGGAAAATAGACTAAAGCAAGGTCTGCATCAGTGAGGACAGACTGTACCCCACAATCAGTAGCAGGTCAAATCCACCCCTCACTCCTCTTCAACTCCAAACACTCTGTCTTCCAAACATGGCGTCTTCTGATTTAAAAAAAAAAAAAAAAATGAAAAAAATTTAGTGAAGGCCAAATTACAAACCAGCGGCTTCCAAACATCAGTTCACAAACCAATGAGTAACGTCACGTTGGGTTGTCATTTGGTCATCACCAAATACACTCGTGGTTTTTTCTCTGTCCTCTGAATTAGGTAACCATTTCTCCTGCAGCAGTGAGTGATTAAAACAACGTGGCTGCAGTGCATTTCATTTGTTCTTGACTGGAGCCAGACCCATAATGACAAATGTCCCTAACTGACTGAGTTATCACATTGTCTACTGAGCCGCTCCGGTTTCCCAGCTGCTCTGAAACTGCAGGGAAGTTGTGCTTCCAGTTCAATAAGGCTCCATTACAGCAAATAAACTACTTTCATTACGTGTATCATTCTTACTTAAGGAGGCAGAGGAATGAGTGAACATAAGACATCGAGCAGAGAGAGCAGGAGACTGGAGCAGAGTGGGAGGGGGAGAGAGAAGTCATTGATAACTGCTCATCAAACTAGCAGATCTAAATAGCGTGCAAATATCAGAAACACCAGCAGCTGTCACACAGCTTTAACTCAAAACAAGGCTTCATGCGGAAATACCGATTTGACTAATTCTACTCATCTTACTTGAGGAAAAACTTCACAAACACATTGTGTGCCTTCTGTCTTTCTCTCTGTGTGATCATTTTATTAGTATATATAGCTAAAGTCACAGCACTGCCTTCCTCTTTAACTTTTTGCCGATTTTAGCAGCAGCTTGAGGTGACTGCCGTTTAAAATGTCACGCCACGTTAGCTAAAACTAATACCCAACGACAGGTCGTGATTTGTTTGCGTCATCGCTGATTTGGCTACACCGACACAAATAGTTCTGTAACTGGTGCGGTGATACAGGTAGTAAATCACTCTCGTCCAATCAAATTACTCGGTCAGTAGTAACTGTTGTATGAGAGGAGACAACAGGACAGGATGATGTCAGAGTTTCCAGAAAAGCTTTCAACTGCATCCTTAGTTTTGCACAGCCACATAGCTGGTTTTGACCCGCTCTTGTTAAAGTATTCGCTGTACTCCGGTAGCTGCGCTTCTTTGGGCTTGAGGTCAATATACTAACAACAGTCGCATCCTAACACACATCCAGTTCACAATCATATGTGATACGTTGATAACTCTGGTTTATCTCGTAAGTGCTAAACATTAGGAATATGAATGTAACTGATGGAAGACCTTGTATAAATGAATAGAAGGACACTGAAATTAGATTATTGTAGCTCAAGGATTTAGTGTGGATTACACACACAAATATTCACACAGGCAAACACACATCAGTGAACATACAAGCTGAGTGCAAACAAGCTACCAAGGATTCATTTGTTCAGAAATGCCAGATGTACACAAACAGCAAACATGCTGTACGTACATATTCTGCATTGCGTGTTCATTTGTTTTGCAGACACGGAGCGAAGTACAATCGGCCGCCTGGAATAAATAAATAAAGTCTGAATTCTGCAGTTACACAAACATGCACACAGAAGGCTGCGAACACACACAAACACCAATAAGCCAAGGGTCTATTACTAACACAATGATGCACACATGCATCACTGCAAAAAAAAAAAAAAAAACAGCATAAGAGTGATCAGACAACACACAGAAACACATATCAGCGCACACGTGGAAGGAGATTTGTCGTTGCCCATTTTAATGAGTATAATGTGAGTGAATGCACAGCTCATTTCAATAACCCCAATGTGTTGTGTGTGTTTGTCACTTGAATACAGACATGGCTGAGGCAGTTTGTGACAAAGTCAACAAGCAAGATGTAAAAGATGAAAAGAGTTCAGACGTGAAGATTTCATCCTAACCAAGGGCCAGAGACAGCAGCTTTATGGTAGGTTTCTAACAGCTGGCTCTGTCCAAAGGTACCACCAACTCACAAGCCAAACATATATATCATCTTATGCAAATAGTGGTTTCAGGGAGGGGTCATGTAACAGGGGTGCTCTAACAGAGTCCCAGCCCCATGCCCAGTCACAGCCTGCATGACTAGTTGCTATACAGATTTGGAAAAATCAAATGCACACATTACAGTACCATAGGAAGTTAACAGGGATGACCAACATATATACACACAGAGAGACAAGTTTAATGATACACAACATGAAACTCAGAGATAAGCTGATTCTCAGTCGTCCAGGTCTTAGTTCTCTGAGAAAGTTGAATCAAGGGCAACTGGACTTAGCTGTAGATCCTTGAAGATGTTTTCACCTACATGCAAGGCTTCTTCGTTCTGACTGGTGGGGAAACCCAGGTATTTAGCCTTGGTGGAATCATTAACAAGGCCATTGATGCCACTTGGTTCGTTAGTGCTCCTGGTTGTTGAGTTGTTAACATCACCTGAGGTCAGGTGTGGGCACCCATGAAATGTGGCTATGTGTTTAGTCTCCTGGGAAGGGATGAAAGGACAGCATTGTAGGTTATAATCAAATATAAGCTATCCTGTGCATGTGCAGGGTGTGCTTGGTCAGGTGGAGTGTGGTAAGTGCTAGAATGGGGTGCTCTGTGATTGGTGAATACAGTTAGGGGCACGGGGTGTGAAAGTGAACCGCAGCCATTCACTTTCTACAGCTGATCCAGCACCAACCTGGAGTTTATTATCAAATCAATGTAAATTTGGCCCCGACTGCACACTCCTGGACGTGGGTGCTTTGCATTCTCCACTTGGCAGCACCTACGGTTTTGACGCCTCTGTCCTGGACTATTTCTTGGCTTTTTAGTCTCTATTACTGTGTGATTGCTGTGAAACCAGCAGAGAATTGGAGAAAATACTGGGCCCAACCAAGAACTAGACCTGCATATATCCGCCTGTCACAACCTGGCTCAGAGCTGGACAAGGGGAGAGTCATTTTGCTGTTTTCTTTATACTTTGTGTGTCTGCTTTTGTTATTGCTTTGTGTGTTGTAGATGTTACCGATCGACTAATCAAACTGTGGGCAGGACATCAAATAGGTATATTTCCTGAATTTCAAACTACTATTACTCACAGCAGCACTGCCATAGTGTCAGTTGAGAATTGATTATTTATACAGATGGCTTATACTTGGGCCAAATGCTTCTGTTTCTTCTGGCCCAATATATGTCCTGGTTCCACAGCCAAAGTCTGGCCCATATACAGCATGATGGTCATGTGCTCCTTCCACATCCGTCGGCCATCGCCACAGAATAACAGCCAGAATCTACCCAGATGTGAAGTATACGGTCCAGGCTGTGGAAGCCGGATGTATACTGGGCCAGAAGTTTCATTTTGCTCTGTGGGTACTGAAATAAATACTTGACACAAATTGAGGTTGTTCAACAGACTGATGTCGAAATGGTAAATCAGCATCACCATGGAGGAAATATATTCAGCACTGCCAGGATATTAAAGGGTGAGCTATCTCAGCACAACATAATGGGGCAAGCTATTTTCTGGTGTAATAGTTGATTGCAGGGAAACAGTTAAAGCACAAGATGAACATTTTCTGTGGTTGGGATATCTGTGGACATTACTTTTCCGCGCATGTAAATGCCCTGATTGTTTTCTTGTAGTGGTTTTATGACTCACCAACAACTTCATCATCCTAATTAAATTTTCATTATTTTTCGCTTGACGTCTCAAAACACAACAAACCTCAAAGGCCTCATTGGCATTCTGCAACTCCCCCTAATAACATTTTAACGGTCATTCTGTTGACCATAAAGAGACAAAATCAGCTACAATATGAGCTCACATGAGCTTCTGAATATTGATAATCATCTCTTTAGTAAAGGCTTTGTTCGGTGAGTGAGGAGATGAGGGGAGAGGGAATGAAAGGTTCAACCACTGAGTGACCCACAAACGTGAATTTTTCATTCTGAGACCACAGCAACGCAGCAAATGTACCAAAGAGAGGATGCTGACTTTGAGGGCACGTAGGAGCATGAGATTAGAAAGAAAAACCACAAAAACTTTTTTTTTTTTTTTTTTCTTAAAAGAACATATTCTTTCGAAGAATTTCTGGCTCGTTGAGCTTCTTTCTGTATCTTTGTGGCTCTTTAAATTTCAACATTCATGAAACTCAACACATAAATCACACTACGCTGGGGTTTCCAGTAAGATAATAACAGGAAACCGATGCTCTTTCTTTGTGCCACAGCAGCAGAGTCTTTCACAGGTACAGATTTTCCTTGAACTGTAGTAGACACAGGGAGGAATAAATGAAATGCCTTCCACAGCATGATTATAATTTTCTGTCTCTCTCTCCCTAAAACTTGAACCTAGCAGCTCAGGTTTGATTTCCTTTGTTCTTGGCCTGCTGTGCTAAGTCTGTCACAGCACGGCGTACTGTAACTGTTCACTCCTCAAACCACGTTTATTGCAGGAGTGGCAGCTCCTATATAATTACAACTGACACTTGACAGCTGATCGTGTAACATAGCTCGAAAGGAATTTGCTGAACTGACTCCTGAGATTGAAATCGCACTTTCACAGAACAGCCGTCCTGAGTTATGCTGACAGATGCGATTCTTTTGTTCATTTTTGAAGTTTCTAGTCAGATTTTTTTCTATGGATTTGATAGATCACGAGAGAAACATTGAAAGTTAGTCATGTGATAGTCACGTGACGCAGTTCTCAGCACGCTGTTGCTGCTTTCAGCTGACAGTGACAAAACGAAGGATGACGCTTATCTCGCGTCTTATGTTCGTAGCCGTAACTGTGACCGGTCAACGCAAGTCACCATCTCCAGCCTTACGAGTGTGCAGCTGCTCCATTCCCATCCACAGGACCCTGATTACAGTTATTCTGAATTGCTAAAACACCAAATCCCGTTCTCTGAACCAGACGCTCAGTGGTCGGAGCACATTTATTGACTCAATCACTCTTTTGGAAAAACCATAAACAAGTTTCATGGAGTTAGACACAATTTCCATTTCTCATTTCATCTTTTTGCAAAACTCAAAACACACGGTGCATGTGCAACGAGTCGGCATTTTTCACAGTTTTCACTAATGGCCTGAAACCAATATGAAACAGGTCGAAGTTTGAAGGAAACACTGGAGGAAAATAATCAGAGAATAAGAGAGATGTAGAGGTGGGAGATTAAGACCAAGACCAGGAACAGTGACTTCAGATGAAATGCGAGCAGCTGTAATAGACCATCTTCTTCTTCATGGAGTGACAGCGAGGGAAACAAGACAAAGAGAATAACCCTCTGAATCCAGACACTCAATGCTCCACACTCAATACTTAAAGTTGGCAAAACCGTAACTTTTATTAAACTGTGAATATATATATATATATATATATATTTTTTTTTAGAAAAAAAAACGCCTTTACTCATCAAACATTTCTAGAGCTACCTGCTTCGAACTTTGTTTTAGTAGTAGTGTGCAAAGAAATGATCAGTAGTGTTTGATTTTGAGCACAGATGAAACTGTTTTGTGGTGATTGTTTGATTTTCTGAGGTTTGGTGAAAGTAGCTTTGAGAAACGCATGGAAGGTTCCCACGAAATGCGTTTTCGCAATTGTGAAAAACAAAGACAACAAAATTGTGAAACGCATTACATCACTTAACCTGTTTGTAATTGTCTGTAACCCATCTCTGCATCATTATTCAAATGCTTTGTCACATCTAACGTGCAAAATCTTGATGGGCAGTTTATTTATAGATCCCAGCTGATGGTTGCTTCAAAAAAAAACAAAAAAATAATGAACATATATTATGGAAATAGATGTATGTTATAGTTATAAATAGAAATGTAAAAATATAACACTGCAATTACTGAAAAATAAAAACAATACTCGCAAAAGTCATAACACTCAAAAAATTTCATTTCATAATCATAATAATTTCTCATTAACATCATGATTCCAGCATACATGTATTAATAGCGCTGCTGGGGGTTTGAATGTTAATCTTTTCCATCACTGCTTTCTGTCCCACATTATGTTCAGTCCTCTGCTGTTTTGGGCCCACAGGCTCCTGATCCACCCGTGTTCAGCATGGAGTCAGGCTATAATTAATCTTTGCTTATGTAGCTCAGAGCCATGCTATTGCTAGTGCTAATCTCCTAGCCTGCAGCCTTAGCCTATGCCAAGGCTAATCCTTTTTTTTTGTGTAGTGGCAGGCCATGCTAACGCTAATCTGCTGTTGTGTAGCCGTGCTAATGCTAATCCGGGTGTCAGTCAGCGAGGTGCTGAGTGGCGGGAGGATGAGAAGACACCTGCTTGTTGCTCACTGTGGTCCTTCACTCTGAGTCTGACTTCACCCCGTGTATCACACTCTGTCTGACATTTCGTATCCGCCTACCATCCCTCCCTTGTTTTTGTCACTTCATCCCTCTGTTTCTCTCAGTTCCATTTCTCTTACTATTTGACTGTTCATCTCTTCCCTTAACCATCCCTCTTTTAAAATAACATCATACATAAAGCTGGATGATTCACCTCACACAAACTTAGCTTTTTCACTCACACATTATACAAATCAGGGGTTTGCAAAAGGTCTAAAATTTATGCTTTTTGTGATCATGATTTCTTAATCGTTGCTCCTCATCCATCCGCATCCACGTGCAAATACAATTACATATAAATCCCATTAGAAAATTACGACACATCGACACCCTGACATACAAATACGTGTGTCAGGGTGTCAATGTGTCATAAGTTTCTAATATGTTTGTAAGGGTGGCATGGTGGTGGCTAGTTACTATTGTCTCACATCAAGAAGGTCCTGAGTTCAAACCTCAGTTCAAACCCTGGCCTTTCTGTGTGGAGTTTGCATGGTTTCCCTGGTCCTGTGTGGGTTCCCTGCAAAAGACATTAGATTAATTAGATTAGTTAGTGACTCTAAATATGGTCTTTTGTCCAGAGTGTGCCGTGCCCTCACCCAGTGTCAGCTTGGTTATTGCAACAATTAAGTGGTATAGATGATAGATGGATGGACATTTGTATGTAAATATATATCTATCCCAAATGTTGATATTGTATAGAGAGGCACATAGAATATAGATGTAGAATTTTCATATGGCTATTGTATAAACTCATACAATTTTAAACTTTAATAAACTTTTATCATTCATTTGATTTATTTAACTACAATACAATAACATTACATTTTGTGTTCTTCATTACATTGTCTTGATTGTCCTCCTTATGTAAGTGACTTGCATGTTTCTTAAAGCTTAAGTCCATCTGTCCATGTGTTTTAAATTTTGTGGAAACAATGGACACAGCTCTGGTGACGAGGCTATTTTTCTTTGCTTTTGAAATGAATGAAATGAAGAAAAAATATATAATATCAGCAGACAAAGCAACTATTTCTGTTCAAATGCGATGGCTTTTTGATATTTAACGATATGTGAAGCCACTGCCGATGTATTACCATTCGGTGTTTTGTCAATTTACGCTTTTTGAACATAAATTTGCGAATTATAAGTTTCCCTGATCTCTTCTTCTCCCCAGTTATCTGCTGTTTATTTGATTCTCTGGCTAGACAGCCACCTGTCATTGCTTAAATTCTCTGCTTTCTGGAGTCTGAGCTAAACAGCTTGAAGTTTCCCCCGGTGATCCAACATGCACTGTCTTCCTCCTTCTACTAATGATCTGTCTGGAGACAGTTTTTCATGTTCTCTCCCGCTAATTTTTCATGAACATTGTTGTTATTTATTTTGCCACTGTTCATCGTGTTGTGTTTTAAAGTCATTTAAATTTTCTTATTTAATTCATTTGCACCCCATCATCAGGACTTCCTTCTATTTTTATTTATTTTATTTTTTTTTGTTGTTGTTTTGAAGACAGTTATTACAGCTCGCCTCTTCTGTCATTTATCTTTGTGGCACAAATTGTGTTTCTGCTGTGTTCCTCTGTTGTGGCAGCATTTTATCACCTTGTTTAATTACCTTACTTCTATCTTTTACGACCGTGCAAACTTAATTAATTAGTAAACAGAAGTACATCCCTGCAGGCCTGGAGCCAGTTCAAGTTAATACATGTGGAAATTAGTTTTCTTTTTTTTTTCAAATAAAGAACAAAGAAACCAAAACATATGTATATGCCAATGCATAGATTGTGATATAACAATTCCTCTCAAAGGCGAACACTCACCTCCACTACACCCACACCACCTATCAAACACAAACTTAGAGAAAGATTCCACCTTCAGGGGCCTTGTTGAAAGAATGTTATATATCATCAGTGTATGATGTTCATGATGTTCCAGGAGTTGTTCTGTGAATAAATGCTTTAATTTACTTATTTTTTTACTTATTTCTCTTAACCTTCCTCGCCAACTTCACTTAGCAGTTTCTTGCACTTCCCAGCATGCCTCGGGAGAAACCCAAGAGAGAAAACATGAGCGATCGTCTGCAGGTTTTGGTGTGTAGGTGGACAGAATGGAGAGTCAGAGGAGTTTTTCTTGTGGAGGAAAGCGAGAGTTGTGCCACTTACACCAAACGCACCTTTCTCCTCTGAACAGAAAATCACATCTCTTCTTCTCTGATAGATTTTTTTCCCCATATGATTGTTGAATGGTGGAGTCAGGAACTTTAGACAAAACTCTCTCTCGAACTTTCCTTTTCTAAAACTGCATAGTTTTGCTCTGTGGTTAGAATCATTCCACACTTAAGCTACATCCCAGCTCAAATACATCTTTAGAAAACCCATGTTTTTTTTCTCTCTTTTTTTTCCCGTTCTCTACAAATCTCATTAGCAATTGATCTGACTTTTATTTTCCATATAAATCTATTAATAATGTATCAATAATGTGTCCAGGTTATGATTACATACGGAAAATTAAAGCAGCACAGGAGTCCAGGCTTTACATCTGGAAAATGACCTCAGCAGCTCAGCAGTTCTCAAAGAAGTTGTCAGTTGTCTGTCCGTTGATTAAACCTTTATTAAAAAAAAAAAAAAAATCATTTCAAATCAAAAGAAAATCAATCAGAATAAGAATACTTTATTAAATCCCCACGGGAAATTTGGTTTGTTACAGGTGCTCCAACAATAGAAATAGAAATATAACTAGAAATATATACAGACTTAAGAGTTTTAATATGCATGGAATGTAAAAATGTAAAGTAAAAAAAAAGGTTGCTGGATTTGGTCGTGCAGTTGTTCATGGCTGTGATCTTTTTTAATGACCAGGAGCTTGACTCATTTCTACTTTATTGACAACGCAACGCACACTTGTGCACACAAGGAGGAATGTGGGGCTCAGTTCACGTCAGCGTGCGGTATGCTTGATAGAATAAAAGAAAAGAAATAAAAAGAAATTGAAAATAAAATAAAATATAAGCAATATGATGTAAAAACGTAAAGTACAAAATAGAAAATAAGGAAACTTATAAAATAAAAAATGAGTGTGAATGGGCTGAAATGGGTGAAAGTGATTAAAGATTAAATGGAAATATCCAACTATAAATAGTGAAGTATGTACAGATCAATATGAATTTATGTAAGGTGCAGCACTGATGCAGAGTATTGCCCAGTTGTTGTTATTATTAATTCAAAGTGTTTATTGCACTCAGAGCAGAGTTTTAGATTCTGTTGGCCACGGGCAGGAATGCTTTCCTGTGACGCTCAGTGGTGCATCTTGGTGGGACGGGTCTGAGACTGAAGCTGCTCCCGTGTTTGTTCGGCGCATTGTGCAGCGGGTGTGAGACGCTGCCCCGGCACACAGCGGCAAACAGTAGAGCACTGGCCACCGCAGACTCGCAGAATATCCTCAGCTTCGGTGTTCTTAGCAGGAGTTCTCCTCAGGTCCACAACCAGCTCCTTTGTCTTCATCACGTTGTGCACATTGGACAAAACAAAATATGTGATTCTAAAGAAAAACTGTTGCAAAAACTGTCACTTCGGTTCGAGATGGACTTGTGCACTTACATGTTTATAGCTTAGTTATCTTGTAGGCAGCGGTTTGATGATTTGTTGATTTAGAGGGAGAGTGGGTGAAGGGGAGCGGGATGGATGGAGTTGGTTTCAGGAGATGGAGGGGAATGCTAATGAATTAATGATGCAACATATTGACATTTCTCTCTTCCTCCTCTCTGTCCCTGCACTCCTTCCTTCTTCTATTTCCACCTCCCTCCCTCCCTCCCTTTCCTCCTCCTCTCCTTCTGCCGTTATGCAGGTGGGAGGGTGTCCTTGTTAGCCTGTCATCCTGTTGTAACCCTGGAGCCAGTGATGTGACTGGAATGCGAATTCACCATAAAAGGACTGACACCACCTGAGGACTTCCTACTTCTTCGAGAAACTCAGGTACCTCTCCTATAATGGAATTTTTAATGTGCTAATTCTCTATGTGGTTTTTATTAATAATTACAAACGATGACAAGCAGAGCAGGAAACAGACTGGGAAATACATGTTTGACTGAGGCCTGGTAGACTTTGTCTTTTTACATGGTCGTCCAACTAATTCATCCATGAAAATATTCTAATTATAATTAATGAAGTAGGAAAAGCAATAATCAATTTATATATTACAAGTGAAATATAGTGGACTGCTGCTTACAGGGTGTTATTGAAACTGATAAATAGTGCAGGTTGGTTAATATCTCTTGGTGCAGTGACGGAAATGGGAAAAAAAAAAAGAAAAAAGGTTACATTTGTTAATGGCTGTGATCTGCTTTAATGACCAGGAGCTTGCATAATTTCTACTTGATTGACAACGCGACTCACACTTTTTCCTTGTGCACACAAGGAGGAATGTGGGGCTCAGTTCACTTCAGCATGTGATATGCTTGACCACCAACCATACAGTCAACAGCCATATCTGTGACCTGACTCGCAGCCTCTCACCTTCTTCTCGCCTCTGCTTGTTGCCTTGATTGAGCCTGAAAATATTAGATAATACATATATATCTTTTTGTCAGCAGTTTGTATCAATATGTTGGTCTCAGAAAATTCTCAACATACTGTGTGTCACTCCTGGGAAAAGAAAACAGAATGACTTCTGGTACTCATCATATTGGGGAAGGAACTGGGGCCGATTTTCATGCTTCCTTTTGCTCAGACAGAGCTGCCACAGCTCTCTTGGCTTTGAAGAGTCTTGCTCAAGATTGTTGTAACCAGATAAGAGGGGAGGTGAGAGTTAATTTACCCACTTTACCTTCACAATAATTCTTAGCATGAACATTATATAACAGATGACAGTATCTTTCCTATGTGTCTGTGTAGTTTTTTGTAGTGTGTGTGTGTGTGTGTGTGTGTGTGTGTGCGTGTCTTTATAAACATGGGTTTGTGCTGCGTATCATTGTGTCTTGATACTTTGTGCTTTGTTAGACAGTGCAGTATAAATGTGTCTGTTTTTCTAGTTAGATTTAAAGGACAGGGCAGTCTTTCTGCTGACTCATGCTCAGCTGATGTCACTGTGTTTTTTTTGCAAATGTGTGTGTGTGTATGTAAACTGTGCATAGCTGTGCTATTCATGCATGCACATTGCATGTGTACCATGCTATGGTTTCAGGTCTCATACAACATGATACAAACAGCACAATGACGAGCAATTACAGGATCCGTTGGAGTATCTTCTTTGCAAGTTCATATCCTAAACTAGACTCTTCCACTCGTCTCCTTGACTTCTCTTCCTGCAGGTCTTTATTCCAAACCTCAATGCTGCTGTCTTAAAAAAATAAAATGTCCTGGTGAAGCCTTACAGTTGGGCTAACTTATCCAGAGTGACTCACAATGGCTGCAACAGTATAAGCTGCAATAAGCCTCAATTCCTGCATCACCAACAGTACAAGTGTCCAAGAAGAAGAACTGTAAGAGGATTGCACTGGGCAGAGCTTCAGTGCACGGACAAAAGATAGAATAAATATCCCTGTGTCCATAAAAAAATAGATCTTGTAGTGTATTACAGCCGCGTGCTGGAGCATGAAATAAGATCTGAAAGAAGAGATTTGGGGGGGAAACTGAGAACAGTTTTTTTAAAGAGGCTCAGGCAGTAAAATCAGAAGTCGGAGAATTACTAATCTATTCTACTGGAACAGAGGCTACTAGAAAGTCTTCATAAACTTATATTTAGAATTGAAATCTAGGACTTCAGGAACCTTGTTTTATGAAAGAACTTGAATGTCCTGGGATGTTTGCAGGTTGATTGCAGATATAACCTATGATGCAAGAGCAACTGGAGAAAATGATATTACATTTGCTGCACAAAAAAAACTAATAACTACTTTTATTTTATTAGTTTTACAACACTATGGCTCAGACAAAAGAAATGTAATCAAACAGAAAATAACTGCAGTAACAGGAAGCAGCAAAGAGCAAATCGAACACAAGATAAAACAAAATGATCTGTTGAAACAATGTAAACACCATGGAGATAAGGAGGAGAAAATACTGTAATAATAAACATATATATATATATATGTTTGCTACTTGACTGTAAGCTGATGATGCCATAGTAACTCCAGACTTGAGTTGCATTATGGGAAGTGTAACATCCATTTTTCTTTATCTATGTTGACTTTGTCATACACAATGAAGACACGCAGCCGTACACATACACACAGGTCTGTAAATGTCTTTGTGTGCCATTTTCTTCTGAGAATTGACCAGGCTGAGCTGTGAACTGTGGTGTCTGTGTGTGTGTGTGTGTGTGTGATCTCCACCTGATTAGTACAAAATAGGGAGGATGATGGGGAAGAGGTCCACTCTCAGCCAATCACTGAGTGTGTGTGTGTGTGTGTGTGTGTGTGTGTGTGTGTGTGTGTGTGTGTGCGTGTGTGTGTGTGTGTGTGTGCGTGCGTGTGTGTGTGAAGGAGAGAGAATCATTCATTGGATATTTCAGATCCTTTTCAATTTTCTACATCATTTGCTGCATCCATTTATCCATTTATCCAGAGCACCGAGTGCATAGAGAGTTTTAGTTGAATTCTGCCCGTGCTGGTTTCACACTGTAGACCACACAGTATCAATACTGAAAAACTTTGACAGTGGCCGGTAACATGATCATCTACCTGCCATCTGCGCAGGTTTCCAGAACCAGTGGAACATAGATCAATGTGTTTACTGCACTACAGCGTGTTTTTAAATTCAACAGAAAATGTATTGTGATTCATTCCGTTGACCAAGATCTTGTTCTTCTCTGGGTCCGGGGTGAAATGAGTGTCTCTCTGCACCTCTGCTTCAACTTTCTCCTCGTGTTGTTTTTTCTACTTCATCATTTCATGAAATTAAAGTCTATAAAGCTAATCTGTTTAAATTGGCACCACTGCCTTGCGAATGTGCCTTGCATGCTGATGCTAATGACATGAAATAATATATAATTTTATGACACTCAGAAGGGCCTCGTGTTTCATATTTAACATTTGGTCATGTATAACGATAGATAGCAAAACCCAAGTTTTATGAAATGGAAAAAGGCTGATTTCACCGTGGAGCTGTGAGCAGGGCATCAATTTGCTCTTTGTACACGTGAAAAGAATCCAGCCTCATGTGTGCTAGAATGTGGGAAATTTTTTAACAGTTTCTCAACCACACATAACTCAGTCAGTGTGCAAATCTAATGTGGTTTGAGGTTTTGGGTTGCAGGTTACATGAATGCATGTGGCATGTTACACCATCCTTTGAGGAATCAACAGTGTTTCTAAGAATGCGTGTTGTTGTTGTGTATTTTTAGAGCACGTGCAGAAATAGTTTTCATGAGTGCTGGCTGTTCCATCCCAGGAGGCAATGGTCCAACATCTTCCTCTCTCTCTCTCTCTCAGATTTAACATCTAAATTGATAATTCAAGCAGAGAACTCTTGACATAAAGGCCCCTATAGAGGGCTGAATATACGATCACACAGCTGATATATTGCTCCTGCACTGGGAGACACGGTGGTATTCCTCTGGGCTGCACTCACTCTCCAAGGAGCAAATCCCAGTCCACAAAACTCTAAAACTGTCTCTTTACTGTGATTCAGATCTCCGCACCGGCTGCGATCACAGTCATTTATCATGTGTGCGGTGGATATCTAATCTTTATCTGCACTACCTGTGTTTTCTAATAGAGCAAGAAATGAGTAACCTGCGACCTTTCTCCCCATGGCTGACTCTCTGACTCGATTTTTTTTCTGTCTGACCTGTTTTCAGATTATATGTCCAATTCTTCTGCTTCCTGCTTCTTTTATTTGACTTGAATTATGTGACATTGCATGGTGATGATATGATATGCACGCAAAAAAAAATATCTTTGGGGTCTCTCCCTCCACATATGCTGGGAACATTTGAATGTTACATATAGGATATGTTTATTTTTTTATTTTTATTTTTATTTTTTTTGTCTGTTCCCAAATAAGCCATTTTCTATGACAATCACCAAGTCATAAAAAGCAAAATATGACAATCCCACACGCACAAACTCCTCACGCACACACACATCCAGATGAACAATAACTAGAAAAAAGAAAAGAAAAAAGACAAAAGAAAAAAATACATCCTTTCAACGCGAACTTTCAGGCGCGGAAAAAAAAAAGGTATAACAGCACAAAAAGGCCGAAAAAAGACGAAGCTAAAGAATTTGTTACTGATCAGCGCGTGTTTCTTAGGAACCTTCATTCTATCTAATGACCATAAGGGGGAGACGCCACTGATTGTAAAAAGAAGTCAGACTGTATTGAAGTCTACTTGAAAATGGCCCTACTTCTCATTTGGTTTATTACCTCAGTAAACATTTTCCTAATGAGCTGATGGTCTCAGTCTCTCGGTCAAGTCTTCCTTTAATAATTGATGCTTATTTTTTATTTTTTTTTAATATTGTCCCATTTAGAGGAAAATAAACCAAAAAGCGCAGTATGCATTAAGGCGTGGCTATTGCGTGATAAACAGACTGTAGCACACTCATGCCTGACCAAGATGCAGACCAAGTACACAACAGGTCAGGTCCCTCACTCCTCCTCAGATCCACCTTCTCCTCTGAATATGTTTTCTTCTGGTTTCAAAAAAACCAAGGTGGCTGACGCCAAACTTCAGAATGGCGGTTCACAACCAATGGATGACTTCGCAATGAGTTGCCGCTTAATTTTTTACTTCATGTTTTAGGGCAAAAGCTTCACTTCTATTGCAGTTTTGCACATACACGCATTCTTTTTTTTTTTTTTCACTCTTAGAAAAAGACAATCATGAGTGGTCTGTGTTTCCATTGTGATGTGATGTTATGCAAAGCTTGTTTTTTTTTTCAGAACATTTTTAACAACCCCCAGTGTGAACGACCCCGGCGTCTCCAGTGTAAACCACCCCTGTGCTCTGCAGGTTTTATTGCTTAAGTTCAGATAAAACTCTCCGCTGCCCTTTCTGCTTCACTTCCCTTTCGTAATTTCCTTCCTGTCCTCCTTTCATTCTTTCTTTTTCTGTCTCACCTACTCACCATCTTTCTGTCACACTTTCTCCTCTCTCTGTCAGCTTCCTTTTCCTCAATATTATTTCCTACTTTGGCATCCGTACGCTCTCCCTCTGTAATACTTTCTTTACTTTATCCTGCTTCACTTTCTCTTCTCTTTTCTCTCTTTTTCTAAATGTCTTTCTTAACTCGCTGTAGGCTTCGGTCTTTCATGTTATTCTTTGATTGTTTCCCTCTTTCTTCTTCTATTTCCTGTCTCTCTTCATCTCTCTCCAGTTGATGATAATACTTATATCAGCAGAGAGTTCCGCGATCAAAGAGTCTATGATGAATAATAATTATGAGACAATTACTGCATGGACAGATAGGAGAGATGAGTCAGTGCGTTCCCCCCAGATTAACCAGGAATACGCTTCACGCTGCCTCACTCATTGAATCACAATTCAAATTCAGTGTGAGGAAATAAACCCAACTCCCTGTAAGCTAAGCTCGATGAGCCTAAACAAGTCAAGTCAAGGGATATTTATCTTAAATTTTTTAAATGCATTTCGGTGCAGGAATTTCACCGAGGCCACGACCATAGCCGCGGCCTTAGGGCCCCTCCATCATATCATTAGCTGTGTCTCGAGTCTGGGGCGGCATCCCTTGAAGGACACAGTCTAGGAAGGTGTGGGCCTTTGTAGCTGTTGTTGTCTATGAAAGCTGAACCAAAATCAGACTCATCTACAGAGGATTTTCACTTTGTGTCACCAGCTGTGCTTGACCTCACCATTGCCTCACAAAGCACAGCTCTTGTTGCCTAGCTACCTTGACAATACAAACTTCTTTTTTTTTTCACCAAAACCTAGGATTAGTAGTTTACTGTTAGCTGTTGAACTGAGCTTAAACCCACTCACATTTGAAAGTGTAATCCTATTTTTATCACAAGTGCTATGAATCTTCGAATAGGTGGGCCATGAAGGATTTACCTGTTGGGTCACCCCTCTCTCTCTCTCTCTCTCTAACTAAACTACTCAGACTTACTGCAGATCTTGCACAGACATGATACATCAATGTAATTTGTGTTATAAACTAATGTCCAGTTTAAGTTTCCACACACCTCTGCACATGCATGTGATGTTTGCAGCATGCAACTGATCTCAGACAGGCTGCTCTCTGCCGTCCTCCTCAAGATCCAGCCATGGGACATGGTCACTTATCAACGATAGATACAACAGATGTAGGTCAAGCTACCCTCCAGAGACAATACCCTACTTCTGCCCCAAGTGGGGAATAAATCATCGGTATTGGATCCTTATTGGAACAGAAAACTGTTCTGATGTAAGGAGAGATATTGCTTTACTTCAGTATCTTCAGTATCAGTAGTAATTGATGTTTATCTTTAGCTTTAACTTGGCAAACTGACTGAATGAATAATTGAACCTTATTGAGCAAAATTATTTATGAGTTTGACATTTGACATATCTTACATTCATCTGCTGAAAGTGATACATTTCTCTGAAATTAAATATATTTACATATTTGTAGATTCGGGTAAAACTTACATAACATGATGCATCTTAAAAAAATATTATTATACATATTTTTTACTTATACTAAAAGCTGACTAATTTGTGATCTTTGTGTCATTTGGGTTATTTTTACGCTTTTCTTCTCAGAAAATAAAGGCATTTATTTGAAGCGATCACACACTTTGTGTTGTAAGTTTTTTTTTTGTTTTTTTTTTATGACAATGAAGACTGAAATAAACTGACAGCCAGAGTTAGCATTAGCATCGCCTCTATAACGCTGTGTCAGCCACTGCCAGTTACAAGCTAACAAAATACATAAACAGATAAAGATGCCAACTACGCTAAGTGCTCTGATCCAGATTTTTCAATGAGTGAGTAAGAGTTGATGTGCTTCTAGTCCAAGTTTACCATTCTGTTTTCACTTTTTATGCGTGAAAACTGTATGTTAAACTAAATATTGCTCATAGCAGAGGATTTTTAAAAACATGTCTGGAGAGGATCTTCAAAAATTTCTTTTGTATCTTGACAGTTTGATATTTTGGGGTCTCAAACTGTAATAGTACATTCCACGGGTGAATATTTGGAACTTTATGAATATAAAGCAGGCATATTGCTGCCTTGTGAACCTTCCCCTCACATGTTAAAATAAAAGTCGTACTGTATGTGAGTCAACAGTGAAAAGAGGTCAGAGTCGTGGCTCTTGTAGATGATTCATGCTTCTCTCACTGCCATGCAAATGACTCACCATTTAAACCACAAAAGGTCAGATTTAATCTTTGTTGCTTTTGTATTTTTTCTGCCCCGGAGACAGACAGAAAATAAAAATGACTCCAGTTGTTTATCTCTGTCTGATGTGGTTAGTTTGGGGAATATATTTTATCCCTTCAGTCCTTCTTTGTTGTTCTCCTCTTGTCCTTTTATGCTGGCCTACATCCCCTCCCTTCTCTTTCTCCTCCCATTATAGAACCAAATGGCCCTGTTGCTGTAGGAAATCATCATATGATTAGACACTATACTCACGCCCTCTTTCACAGTCATATATAGTCAGTGTGGATAAACACAGCGAGTTTCCCGTTTGAATCTGAATTTTTTTTTTTTTTCTTTGGTTGGCCAGCCCTAAAATCACAAATGTCTGTGACTGACTGAGTGATCAAGTTGGGTTGTTATCGTGAATAGTGAATAAGAGAATTCCACACCAACTGTTGTGAAGTTAGAAATGGCACAAAGCATTTCTAATAAGAGGTGTTCACAAGCTGCAGTGTTAGATTTAGAAACAGCCCCCTAGTAACATTCAGAGACTTTTTGGCTAAACTTTGGCAATTTAAGAGTGGTCATTGTACACTAAATTAAACTGAAATTACAGCTCAGTCTTTGTCTTTAACTCATGTGTCTGGGGATGTTGTCAGATAATGTCATGGTTATAAAATTCAAGATTTTACAAAAGTCCTCCAACCTGAACACCAGTTTTCAACCCTCTAATGACAGTGTCTCCTGAAATAGCACCCCTACAGTGGCAGGCATACTGGATCTGGGTTGTCATGGTTACAATAATAGACACGCACACTGTGTCTTCGTCACTATGGTTAATATAATAGTGGCCGTGGCTTTGATAGGTTAGGCTTAGGAAAAGATGATTATTTTAACTGATGTGCTCAGTGATGTTGTCAGTGTCGTGGTTCTAAAATCTGAATTTTTGCAGCATCTTGCAACTGACAGCTGATTAACATGTTGTCCTAATTCACCGTGTTTCAAAGTTGTTCCAGTGTCATGACAGCAAAAATCGAAAAACATGTCTATGAGCGCTGCTTCATTGTGAACTCAAGAGCTAAAGCTCAGACTTAGACTGAATGACAGTATGAGGCAATGTTAGTTTGCAGTGGTTCCACAACAGTTTTCAACTACATCCTCAATTTTGCACATGGACCACACGTGGTCCAGATGCACTTGAGCTTTGTGGCTTTTTGTTGAAAAATGGAAATGAAATGCTAATGAGATAATGAAAAGCTAAACATTCACTCAATAATCCTGATACAGAGTGGTAGTTATAGTTTGGGTTGGGCGATGCGAAGTTTTGATATCATGCACCATCTTACTCTGGCATATATCTACTTTTCATATCAATAATAAAGGTTGTGTCATTAAAAATGAACCAGCTTATTGTTAGAAGCTAGCCTGGTAACTGCAGCTGGTGACAGGAGACCTTGTTCTGCTCTGTAGAAACAGCAAGCTTGGTAAAAATGCATGGTACCAACGTGGTCTCTCTGTGGGACCTGCCTGCAGGCAGGAAAGCAGGAGCCAGGACGAGCCCTGGCAGCAACTGAATTTCCGAATCATAACACATATACCACCTTATAAGTAAATAATGACACTCTTTAAACATATATTTCCATGCGAACTAAGCCACGGGTCTGATAATTCATAAACAGAATACAGCATTGTAGGTGAAGAATAATGTGAGTAAACATCAGAAAGAACAGTCACAGAAACATACAAATTACAACTTCCGGTCATGACTTTCACAATAAAATCAGAGGGAAAACAGGATGCAGATTGTGGATTGTTATACTACCCAGAAACATTGTTATATGATCTTTTGCCGCACAATATTATTATGGGTTAAACTGCATGTTATGCAGTGCTGTGTGTCAGAGTAGAATAGACGACATACAGTAGTGTGTAGTTTTAGGAGTTTGTGTGATTTGAGCTCATCAGTAGCTAAATTGCAGTCTGTTTGTTTGCAGTCCCTCTGTATGTGTATTTGTGCTGGATTACATACCTATCCTGTATATGAGATCCACTCCCTGCTGTGTGTTTGTTTATGTGAATGTTTGTGAGCACGGTGTGTATACGATCCCCGTGTGTGTGTGTGTGTGTGTGTGTGTGTGTGTGTGTGTGTGTGTGTGATTATACTGGATGTAAATAGGTCACGCTGTGTAGTGTTTTCTCTGCTAATATGGACGTCTCTGCCAGGAAGAGGGATCAATAGCAGCTCTGCTGGAAGACCAATCAGTTCCATCTGAATCCCTCCATCTCTTCATCTCTTCACATTTCACTCCCTTTGTCTCCGTTTGCACTTCGCCTCTTTCATTTATCGCTCTGTCATTGTTGTATCTTTTTACCCTCTCCTGTCTTTCTTTCTCTCTGTAAGCAACAAGCACCAACAAATCACTGAATCAATTTCCAACCATTTTAAAACAGTCCTGGTGCCTTGTTGTCTTTCCATCCATTTTGAAATTGAAAGAGCAAGTCTGCAGGATTGACCTTATATGGAATAAGGGAAAGGTTTTTTTTTTTTTTTTTACTTCATCATCAGTCACCCACAGTGTCTTTGGCTCCATTCAGCCTGTGCTGTGCACATCTTTGTGGGACTTTTGTGGGATGCTTTGCAAATGTGATGTCTTTTGACCACACAGACATTGTTTTAGTGAGATGAATTAGTCCTTTAAACTAGTAAAGAAGACGTTTCTAGCCATAGTTTATAAGTATAATGGCTATTATTGACCACTACTACTATTGATTATTAATCAATGTATTGATCATTGAGATTCCAGCAACCAAGGTTGCCAAATCTTTTCTTTTGTCCTGCAAAAAGTGCTATTGGATTTTCAATTATATAAAACAGAGCAGGAGCAGAGCCTCACTTTGCACAAGCTGTAACCACATGAAGTTTTGCTTTTTTGACTTGAATGATTAATAGTTTATGACATTAACTCTTGACTTGACTTTATGTTCATTGACTAATTCATATATATATATATATATATATATATATATATATATATACACACTACCTTTTTGGCTCTGTATGTATTAACATTGGGTTAATATGTTCATATTTAATGCCTGATATTTTTACTAGACTAGAGGAGATCAGTGGTCTTTGTTAGGAGCCTCTGGCTTCCTGAAAGTCAAATCTGTCTGGAGGAGTTATCTGCAGTGTTAGAGAAGGCCTCTACATATTAAACACAAAACGAAGCCAAGGACAAACTTCTCCTCACTGGACGATGATATGAAAGGACTGTTTTTTTTTTTTTTGGTTTTTTTTTTTTGTTTTTTTTTTAAGCTCTGTCTGAGTCTTGACCTTAGACAGTTTGTACTTCATTACTCCTCTGTGCTGTTTTTATCACAGTATTTAACAATTGCACTTCTCTGTTTTATGAGATGTTACTGCTTTTGTCCAAACCCAGATTGAAGATGTGTCTTCCACATTAGATTAACTACATAATTTGGTCTCACTGAGGAACTGTAATTAAAGGTCAAAAGTTTAAACTGAGCTTCAGTGACGATTCCCTTGAATAAGGGTGAAACACTTTATTCCACAATACTTGTGTACAGTCGTGCAGCACTTGGCTTGATACGAATCATCTCTTTTTTAATAATTGAGCAGTATCTACTTGGTAAAACCCTGTTGTGATTATGAAAGTATATTTTTAAGTAGAAACTGTCACCTACAAGCTGTGACTTTACGCAGAACTCCCACCACCCTCCTTATGCTAATGACATTAGCTCCACAAGACACTGTTCCTCTGGGTCCTCTCCACTGTTTGTATGGTTGACTGCCGCAGAGTGATAGTGATGATAAATAAAGCTATTATCTGATACTGTTAAATAAGTAACCACCACAAGGGCATTATGGGACAGTATAGAATCTGCATCGCCCCATCCTTTCTCTCTCTTTTCCTCACATATCTCCACTCAGCAGGGTGGAGTGTTGAGGGTTTGAGTGTGCGTCGCCTCCAGCCGGCACGATATAATCTAACCTACCAAACTGATTTAATGAAGCTGTCAAATGCACTGTACATTGTTTAATTATTCACAAACTTGATGCAGACTGTGTGTGTATATGAAAATCTATATAAGCTGTGCATCAGCATCACAACTAATACTCCCTGAAGTATTAATGAAGCCGTGATGCAATCAAAGGTTGAAATTCAACACCATCTTGCAGGCAACTCTGGCAAGGGTTCAGGTTCAGCCTGATACCCGACTGGGGTGGAGAGGACCCTATATTCCAGTGTGCATGATCGATATATGCTTTCTGTATAAAATTGATCTGTTTACGACACTAGCTTCAGGCAAAGACAAAGAGCCAGAGAAACGCAGCAGTCAAACAAACCTGACCAAAAGTGTGTTAGTATGTGATGGGCCTATTGCATGATTAGAGAGTCACTTATATTTTAACAACAGACAGAGTTTGGCTGGTAGAATAACTGTAACTAATAAGTGAGTTTGGGATTAACCAGTGACTGTGGGTGGGAGGGAAAATCTGTTTCCTGTCTTGGATGCAGTGTGATAGGAGCACAGTGTCGAAGCTAAAACTACAAAACTACAGCTCTGGGAGCTGCTGGCACAAACATGGAGAACAAAATCCAGAAATAACATCAGTGCTTAAATGACTAATTTCACACAGCCAGACTTAACAGGTTTAGTGAAACAGGTCTTTTAATTTGTGATAATGTAATTAGCCCTTCACTTCATCTTACAATCTCAATTTCAATTTCAATTTCAATTTCCTTTATTTGTCCCACAGTGGGGAAATTACCGTGTTGCAGCAGCAATTTTTTTGAGTAGGGTACAAAGGATGACAGTAGTAGGTAAAAAAAAAAAAAAAAAGGGAATAAAAAAAATACATAGCTATGACTTAAGGAGAATAAGGTTTATCTACATTCAAATATATGTGGTCGAGCTGGTTGTACAGTCTAATGGCTGCAGGAAGGAATGATCTGTGGTAATGCTCCTTCCCACACTTGGTGTGGAGCAGCCTTCAGCTGAAAGAGCTTTTCAGACCACTGAGTGAGTCCTGCAGGGGGTGGGAGTTGTTCTTCATCATGGATGACAGCTTAGCCACCACCCTCCTCCCACCCACCACCTCCACTGGCTCCGAGGGGCATCCCAGCACAGAGCTGGCTTTGTTGATCAGTTTGTCCAGTCTCTTCCTGTCAGCAGAAGAGATGCTGCTCCCCCAGCACACCGCACCATGAAAGATGGCTGATGCCACCAGGCCAAAGGTCTTCAGCTGCACTCCAAAAGACCAGAGTCTCCGCAGCAGATACAGCCTGCTCTGACCTTCCCTGTACAGGGCTGTGATGATATCAGTCCAGTCCAGTTTATTGTTGCTGTGAACACCCAGGTACCCTGCATTGATCTGGAGGTGGTTCCGCTGGCAGTTCACAAAGTCCCGCGTCAGTCCTCTGTGCCCCCCGTCGTCCCCGTCTGCGGTGAGGCCGACGACAGCGGCGTGCTCAGAGAAATTCTGCAGGTGGGTGAGTGGTATGAGAAGTCTGCAGTGTAGAAGGTGAAAAGGAACGGAGCCAGAATCGTTCCCTGCGGGGCCCCTATACTGCAGACGAACATGTCCGACGCACAGTCCTCACATACTGCGGACGATCAGTGAGGTAGTCCACAGTCCACAATGTGCGGTGGCGGTCCACTCACCACCTGAGGAGTCTGGAGCTGATGCCATCCGGACCCGTAGCCTTCTTCGTCTTCATCTTCGTCAGCTGGTTCTTTACCTGGAGTGTTGTGAGGGACAGTTTGGAGCAGGGGGCTGCAGGCTGGGCGGTGTGGATGGGGGTGTTGATTTGATTAGTTGGCTGTCTGATGGCTGTGAGTTGTTTGGCATTTGAACAGGGGTGAAGGTGGGGGTGGGGCAGAGTACTTGAGGTGTTCAGGGGAGGTGCTGCAGCTGAGGCAGATATCTGATCAAATCTAAAGAGTAAATTTAGATAATTTGCCCATTGTTGATCCCCCTCAGCCTGGGAGTTCGGTGCCTTGTGGCCAGATATGGTTTTGAGGCCTCCAAACTCTGCTGGTGTTGTTCTGCTGCAGCTGCTCCTCCACTCTCCTCCTGTAGATACTCTTCCCCTCCGTGATCTTCCTCTTCAGCTCCCTCTGCATGGCGTACAGCTCCCTCTTGTCTCCGGACATAAAAACTCTCCTCATGGAGAATAGGTTTAGAATAGTTTATGTAGTCTGTTATGGTTTCCGTGAGGCTGTTGATGTCCTTCCCATGAGTAACAAGTAACAAGTAACAAGGCACTGTTCATTTAAATATTACATGAGAGAAAGAGGAACACGTAGTTGTAAACGTAGTTTATGTGTTAGATAAGTCTTGTCCTGTAAATGTGAAAAATAACAAAAATGGAGGTTAATTCTGCCCCACTTCACTGAAACAGTCTGTGTATATGTGTTTTTTTAAAGATCTCCTACAGGCATGGTTTAAGACATCCATCCATCCATCCATTATCTACACCGCTTATCTGTCATGTGTCGGGGGGGGGGGGGGGGGGTGTCGCCTGACAACATCCCTGATAGCTCAGAGAGGAAGTTAGAAGCTCATCCACGTCAGCTGAAAGTCTGGGAATAGGCTGACTTCAAAGTAGTGGCAACATCACCGAAGAAGTGTGCGTGATGTGTGGGCCTTTGTGTACGTGTCTGCCTGAGCAGCTGTCAGAAGGAAGATTTTCACCTTTCCTGGCTACATTCTGGCTACATTAGTCGCTCTAAACTCTCTCAGATACAGTTTCTCTCTTGCCTTCTCTGTTCTACTTAATTCATCAGCAGCATCATTAAACAGACTCTCTAACATCAGTGGTCCTAAATTGCCTCCAAGACGAACAGCTAAAAGCAACACTTTGAAATTACTTTTAAAATTAACCACCAAAGTCAGCAGCTCTAAATTGGCTCAGAATGACCAATTAAAAGCAACAGACCCAAATTGCTGTGGAAATGAACACCACCAAACAACGGCTGTAAGTTATAATGGACAAATGAAAAGTTTATTCCTAAAGTACTGTAATGTATATCACATTTGGTGGGAAAAAAAAAAAAAAAAGTTTCTCATTAACTGGAAGATCGTTAACTGCCACTATTAAGTCCACTCAGTGGAATTTGCCAGACCTCTGTCTTAGAAGGAAGGAAGTTTCCATTTATTTCTACTAATCGTTTTGAAGGTGCAGGTGTCACTTAATTTCCTGAGGCAATTTATTCATGTTGAACCTCATGTTCCCTCTCAGCTTTGGCCTGTTTTACTCCAACAGTGGAGTGGGAGAATTCTAAATTTATGTCCGAAACAACAGGCCGAATGTGTCGTTGCAGACTTAATTTTTAATTCTGAAAGTTAATTTGTACATGCTTGGTCAACGCTTGACTAATAGGATTGGGTGGAGGTGTACAACCGGAAAGAATTTAAACTAAAAGCAGAGTATGCTAAATGGAAGCCAAGCTCTCTGTGACTGCTACTTCATAATGTGTTTTCTGAGAAACTAAATCAGTGTCAGACTTAATCCTTAAGATGCTGGCTGTATGTACAAAATCATTGACTGATTATAAAAAACATTAGATTTTCACTCATTTCACTTCAATCAAATGTCACCTGTCAGTCCTTGTCTTAGGAAGATGCTTTTAAATTGTTGGTACCTAGTGTCACATTTCATATACTACTGCCATTTGATAGTTGATTAAAAAAAGAACACACACACACACACAAAAGTGGAATAAAGGTAGAAAGACACATTCGGTATTCCTCTTCATATTGTGAATTTGTTACCCATACTTAAATCCCAGGTCAGCCCCACCCAATGGGTAATCATCCAGAATAACCGAGTGGGTGTGCAAATCCTTTAAGCTGCTGTTAATGTAACTCAATACTTGTATTGGTTTCACAATAAAATCCCTCTGTGGAACAATTTCTGCTTCTGAACTTACTCATACTTTTTTTAATTTTATTTTAGCAGGAAGTTCAATTGAGAAAAAAAAGAGACCTGGCCAAGGGAGCAGCCATACAAACACCAAGTATTAATTAATTATTAAAATACATCATAAAACATGATATACCACATACCTCTTCCTTTATGATGCCCTTAAAATTGCCAACGGATATAGGCTTATCTAGTTTTGGGTCTTTCTGAAGGTTATTTCATGTCCAAGGAGGACATTTTCCCCCATCCTCTGCCCACTTTGTTTACCTCAACACTGACCTTTTTGTCAACTTTTATAGAAAGAGTGGAGTAGTATTGACTGTGTGATCCCCTTCTCTTGTCATTCTCATTCAGTTGTCTGCCTGCCTCTCTGCTGCCCTGTCTGCTGCCCTGGTCATCTCTTTTCTGACAGACCTCCCCTCACCTTGACAATGCCGAACCTTGTTTGCTGGTTGAGAGGAGATAAGCTGATCAAATATTTCATTCACATTTACATGTGACACAAACACAGAGACACACATGCACAAACACACACACACACACACACACACACGTCCTGGCTGTTGCATTGAAACCAGCAGCTGTTCCCAGTTTCTATGATGCTAACCAAGCACTTTTAATTAGGGAGCAACTGGAATGTTACCAATGTGTGCGCGCATTCTTGTCTGTGTCTGCGTGTGTGTGTAATCTGATCTGGCATCTAAGATATCATCATAAACGTGTTTAATGTCTGTTTTCAAATGGAAGCAGCCATGGCACGCTAAGTATCCAGCGGAGTAGCCGTCTGCTCTTCGCGTGTTTGTGTGTGTGAGTGTGTGCGCTCTTGCCATTACCCGTTGGGTGTGCCGAATGCATGGAGTCAAAAGAGGGGATTAATTAAAATGTGAGTGTGTGACACTGCGTATCCCCAAAGAAAAGTATGCAGAGTTTTTGTGTGTTATGCAGTAAGGGAGAAATAATAATGGAAATCTAAACACCGTGATTGACAGTTCAGGAAGGGAGAAGAGTAACAGAAGGCCACAAAGGGTTGAAAGTGTCAGAAACACTGACAGTTCATTTCTGACCTTGACAAACAATCATCAGATGACATTACTCAGTTGTCATGAATATAGATGACTTTGCAAACAATGGCATTTTCTATTAAAAATTCCACTCTCATGTCTCAGCTCTGCGAAAAGCAAATGTTCTAGTTTAGTAAGATTAACACAGCATTAGTGTTTTGTCAAATTAGTTGATGAGTCTACAGCCCCTAGCAAGCTTGTGAGACTGTGTCTCATTACACACACGGAGAAAAACGCTCTTTGATGGGTACAAAATTAAGTGGCGTTTCTATTTGAGTTTGTCCTGAGGGTGGCGCCACATGAAAAGAGCATTATTGGAATCAAAGAGTTTATCCTCTGCACAGTGGGCTCATCTTTAGGCTCAGCAGTGCTGTGCTCTGACTTAATGTTATTGTAAGCGTGTTCACATGCATATATAGTTATTCATTTGTGCAGGTATGCGATTACAGCACGGTAAAGGCTCACCAAGTTGTTGAGAAAGTGTCTTCAGGCATGTCTGATTCAAATGTGATGACAAGTTGTCTGACAACATTGTAACTAAATGTTCAACCAGGCAGCATCGTGATCCCTACAGCCCACGAGAGTCTACATCTTGCCTCATCTTTTGCTGTTGTACATAGGTTTTTAAACAGGACTTTTATTTCCATACTATTCAAAACAGATTTCTTCATCCAGCCTCAGTCTAGAGCAGTTTCCAGCAATATTTTATGTCTCTGGTGTCTTTTCATCACAAGTGAAAGTCTCTGCTGCCTCTGGATGCTGTTGTTGGAGAAATATGATCAGGCTGTTTTTCGCTGCATCACTTCCCCTGTTGAGTACTTTCCTGTAGAAGAAAGAGCAATCAAGGATATTGTCTGTTCTCTACCCAAATTAGCATGATATTGATTCTATAATGAGAGACCACTCTTTCATTCATCATTTGATACCTCAAATCGCCACAAATCGGCTGGAAGATTTGATTAGATGAACTTGTTATTATTGATTATTATCTTAATTATTGTTATTAACATATATTAGTTATTATTACATTTTTTTTTTTTTTTTTTTTACATTTGTGCCTGGTTGATAAAATTCTCAGATTTGACTCAGATTTTGACTGTTCTATTAGCATAGCTTATTTTGCTCGCCATTCTCTCTCTCTCTCTCTCTCTCTCTCTCTCTCTCTCTCTCTCGCCCCGCTCTTTCGGGGATTCCCTGAGTGATACCAAACAAAATCTCTCTCTCTCTCCAAAGGTTTCACTTACGACCATGAAAGGCAGCTAAGAAACCAAACTGACATGTTCTGTCTGTCGAGCTCTCTGCTCAGTCACCGTCAGTGTCAGTGTTATATACAGTTAAACATGTAATGCATCCATATCCAATACATCCATTCATCTATCTATCCATCCCTCCGTCCGTCCGTCCATCCATCCAAACATCCATCCGTCCATCCATTATCAACACGTCAATGATTTGATACTACAAATAGTGATACGCTTTTACATTAATAGGAAAACAAAACAAATATAAGATCATTATCCACTGGCACAACCCCACTCTTGACTTTAGATTTTCTAAATTCAGCAGTTGAAAAGTTTGAAATAAGTTGTGATCTCCCACCAGCATGTTTGCAAGCTGCCTGGCATTTCTCTGACAAGTTGGCATTTAATTATAACCCACTGTTAAGAAATCGCTCTCCCATTTAGTTCATTTTCTGATTAAAGCACACACATGCACAGGCACAGCACACGCACTCACGTGCACACACATACATTCAGGTAACCAGCAACATCGTTTGCATTCTCATGGCTGATTCAGTGCGTTGTACAAGTGACAGTAGCTGCAACAACAATAAGTGTGCCTCCAGCTGTGACAAATGTCCCCAGATTGAAGATAGCGGGATGATAAATGTGTAGGAGCACTCGGAGCCGCCCGGCCCAGAGAATCTAGCACTGTCAGGATCCATTCAGTTACAACAGAAAACAGCTGATTTGTGGTCAGAGCAGCAGACTTTCCCAGATATAAAAAAAAAAAAAAAAAAAAAAAGGTTACAGAAATGTAAGTTGGGCTGGCAGATCGCTCCGGCATCAGGCGGTCAGAGGAAAGCCCAAGAGAACGGTGAGATGAGAGCCGCTGAGAGGGTGAAACGCTTTGGCAACTAAGCAGCACTGAGCATATGGACGCTGAACAAATTATACAACACATTATAGCACACGGGGAAAGGCTGTGCAACGTCCCTCCCAGTTGAGTTTGACATGTTGATACAAACTCTTATACTTATGGTGCCAGATGTGTTTGTGTTCCCTCACTTGTAAGTCGCTGTGTATTAATGTGTCTGTTAGTGAGTAAATGTAAATGCGAAAAGTTGGCATTCATAATGAAGAAAATGGAAGCTCAGTAGGTCCAAAGTTCACTGGCAGGAAAAGAGGACTGGGAAGATTTCTCCCACTTCCATTCACTTACTGTGATGGAATTACTCAGATTGAATACGAGACAGTGTTTGGTGACATCTTGGAAGAGCATGGGATCATCGGGATTGTTGTTTTCACTAGCATTGTCGTCATTGGTCCGGATTCCTTCAGTCACTAATTCGGTAGGTGAATTAAGTTGCTCCTCTAGGTGCTCGGTTTAGTCTCCCAATTAACCACGGATCATTTGGATAAATAAACCAAACCAGAGTGCTATCTTCCATTCCCTTTAAAAGCCAGGTCCAGGTGTGATGGTGCAGTGTTCCACACAAGTATCAACCCATTGGTTTGAGAACTTTTGAAGCCTCCGGTTTGTAATTTGGCCTTCACCATCTTTTTTGAAACCATTAGAAACCATATTTGGAGGAGAAGGTGGAGCTGAGGAGGAGTGAGGGGTGGAGCTGACCTGCTCTGTGCTCTGTCCTGATTGTCACCATGTGTGGTACACAGTAGCCACGGTCTAATTCGTCCCCTGCTTTATGGTTTATTTTCCTCTAAAAGGGACCATAATTTAAAAAAAATGAACATCATGTATTGAAGAAGACTTGAAATGAGAAACTGAGACCATAAGCTCATTCGGAAAATGTTTACTGAGCTAATAAATTACAATTTTCACATAAACTTCAATACAATCTGGCAGTCAGTGGAGTCACCCCCTCAGGGTCATGTTTAGGGCTCTTGAACATTAACTTCACTTTTCAGACACAGAGTCCACATCAACTTCTCAATACACTCAGTGTGTGCGGTGGCTCAAAAGTTCATTACTACCATCATCCTCCACTCAAACAGCAGCGAGATTGTGCTTGTTCACTGGGGTTGTGTTTACACTAGAAATAAGGGAGGTGGTGGTGACCGCTCAGAATGTTTATAAGAGAATATTAGCTTGCAGGCAATGACTGTAATCGACTGGGGTCCTCATTGGCCTGCTTTATGTGCTCACACTTTCTATTAACACGCACACACGCACACACACGCACACACACACACACACGCACAGAAATATACATGTTCTCTGAATACACATTAAAGCACAAATTCACACACAAACAGTGTGAAATTAATACATGCTCCCAATCTTTGTTTCTCTCTTTCTAGTCACACTTAAATTACTGTACTGTGAAATCGTTTAATACACACAAACACACACACAGGAAATTAACAAGTAGCATTTCGGGTTTTTTTTTTTTTTCTCCGCACAAAGAGGGAAGAATTTAAGGATTGTTGGCAAATAACAAGTTATTGATCAATAAGCTAATGATTACAGTACAGTTGTAATGATAACATGAGTGTGAGAAAGAAAAAAAAAAAAAAACCTTGTAAGACTCTTGGCTTCACATCTGACTGATGATGTGACCAAACTTTCAAGTATTTCTGTCTTCTTATTTTACTCAGTTTTACATTTTCTCACCTCCTGAGTTATTTTTCTCGCTCATTATTTCCCGTGACATTCTCCTGAACTTTTTCCATCATGGATTTCTTGCTGTAGGTTAAGCAAGGTGTGCTGAAAGGTTACAACAGACCATTAGTGCAGTTGGATCAAAAGGCACTGAGTGTGTCAGGATTGGAAGTTTGATTACCTGTGTAAGACAAAGGGCATAAATGTGTCAAATTCGAAGGTTCCCAAGTGAGTCAGAGTTGGTTGAGGCTTGTTTGAGTAACAGCAGGATGGCTGTAGTTCATTCTGTCTCAGCATTCAAACAAATGATCCATGCAGTTGCTCTTGGCCAACAGCAAACAGAGCGGGGCACATGCTCCATGGATGACACTGTTGATAACATCCTAATTTAGGGGGTTATCATACTAACCAGTGATGAACGAGTTAACACTACACTACTAACAGTGTGTTAGCATTTAGCTCAAGAACCACTGTGCCTACGCGCAGCTTGTCACTATAAAGTCTCCCTCTTCTTCAGGTTACACTGTTATCATTTGTCTTAAGGGTGGGAAAAAACTATTTCAGTCATGTTCACTATTTCAGTTATTATTATTTTATTGTCCAAAGTGAAATAGTCAAAACTCTGCAGACTGCTCCAGTCCCCAAAAAAAAGAGATATCAAATGACCGCTAAATAACCTAAATATGTGTCTGTGCTATCATGAATATTTAACAAGCATTAATACCTTCAGATATTAGTGCGAGCCACCCGCTCAGGAAATCAATACAATCACAGAAAAGTGCTGAGAGGCGCCTGTCTTGATCTATTTTTAAAGGACTCCAAACACAAGGCTTCTCACCAAACAAACACACAAATATACACAATGGGTACAAAGAGATTCTGTTTCTGTCCCTATGGCATCGCAGTCCTGTTGATTTTGCTGACATGCGAACGCAAACAATGGTGAACCGGTGAATGGTGAGCCAAATCTTAAACTAAAGCAACAGGCGGCGGGAAGTGATCACGGCGAAAGGACTATGAGGATGAGCAGCCCGTCCGTCTTTCCACTGTAAAATGAGGTGTCAGCGGATGGGAATATGATTCCACGTGTGAGTTTGTACAGAGGTCTGAGAGATTAAGTTAACTCAACAGCCAGTTATAAGTGAGTTACAAAGAATGAACAAGATCAATAAATAATGGACTAGTCTTTATTTTCGTCATACTTTACCGAACAGAATGTGTATGTATAGCACACCACACAAGTCATGCAGATGTGTTTTACAGCGCACAACACACGTGTGACTAATAGCATTAATGGTGACTGTATGTTATTTAGGTGTGCCAGAGCCTTAATGTCATGCATAACAGTACTAGGACAGATTTCTGGCAAAGCGAAAAGGAACAAGGCCGTAAGCGTTTGAGTAAGGTATGAAATGAATATGGCATGTACCCTTGTCATCTCCAAGAAGCTAAGTCATGATGAAAACACTGCAATATCAGTGTAACTTGTGCTGCCTTATTCGACAAACCCCAGGGTCCCACACAGCGTCACCCCCCCATTCACTCTGTGACTCTTGTATTCAGTAATAGCAATATTCAATACTTTACCCTACAATGACCGGGACAATCCCAATAATAATACATGCAATTAACCTTTTGTAGGTGACTAAAGAGCAAACAGTGAATGAAGTGGGATGTGTAAATATACTACACTAGACAGGCAGTGGACAGTAGGACCATAGACGTAGACAGCATGTCTGAAAAGTGAAACTAATGCTGATGTATCTTAAGCCTGCGTTCTATCTAATGACCATCAGGGGACGACTCCACTGGTTGTAAAAATGTCCCTACTTCTCCCTTGATTTATTAGCTCAGTAAACGTTTTCCTAATCAGTTTATGGTCTCAGTCTCTAGTTTCAGGTCTTCAACACAACACGGTGTTCATTTTTAAAATGATGGTCCCATTCAGAGAAAAGCAGACCATAAAGCAGGGGATGCATTAGGGCGTGGCTACGACGTGATACGCAGACCGTACCACACACTGCGACCTGCAGATCCTCCCCTCACTCCTCCTCAGCTCCACCTTCTCCTCCAAATGTGGTTTATACTTGTTTCAAGGAAAACAAAATGGTGATGGAAAAATTACTAAAAAAAAAAAAAAAAAGGAGGAAACCGGAGACTCATACAAATGAGGGGTGATGCGATGGTGGCCGAGGTGGCCAACAGGCTGATGTCTCTCCGTGTGACGGCCGATAAGTTGAAGGATATTGGTCGAGCAGCGTCGTCATCGGGATCAGTGTCATGTTCAGTCTGCAAGGCTTAGTCTGTTTAGTTAATTCTGGTGGAGCCAAGAAAGGAGATTCAATACTACATGTTACCTGCCATCTGTTGTGACAGAGTCCTAGTTGTAGTAGTCAATGAATTGATTTGTCAGGAAAAAAAAAAAAAAAAGAAGAAGAAAAGCTGTTAATTTGAAAAATGTCAGCTTATCCTCTGGGAGTTTTGATTGGATGTCTGAAATAGTTTTTAGAAATGAAATGTTTAATTGGAATAATAATAAGAACTTAACTGACAATAATAATAAATCAAAATAATCACTGGAAGCAACCATACTGACTTCTAATGCATTTTTTTTCTGAACTGACACATCTGCATGTGGTCCTGGTTATTATTTGACTGTCTGGGCCTGTCAGGAAGGAAGCCAGGTAATCTCAAACAGAAAACCTTCTGCGTCAAAGTGACCCGAGCGTCCGTCTGACGGCTCTAAGTATGAGCGTGACCCACAATTGTCTTTTTCCCTCCGTTCCTCGGGTCTTCACCGAGCAAAGCGGCGGTATACAAACAAACAAATGTTGAAGTTGTGAGGAACAGGTAATTTCCTGCCTTATCACTGCTCTGCACGCAGAACATTACCTGATTAATTTCCTCAAGAGTTGGACCTAATTTCGTTCCGTATGGACCGAGCTGTGGGAGTCGCAGTCTGCGGCAGTATTGTTAGATTAATGTTACTTGATGTGATATACTATTTCGTGCCCACAGACAAAACTTATTTTATTTTCTTAATTTAGTTTTTTTTCTTCTGGTTTCGTACTCGGCTGAACTGCCAAGTGTTCAGTGGCCCTAATTTACCTTTATTCAGCAAACAAATAGACAAACTGTATCAACGTTCCTTCCCTCCTTCAGTCTGAAATGGTGTTTTGAATTTGACAATATTCCCTTTGTACTGGCGAGTTTTCCCAGCGGCTACTTTACTTTTTCGAGAGTTTGAACTTGGCTGAACACGTTTAGAGGACACACTTTAGAAACACTGTGTTGGAACCCTTTTTTTTTAAATGCGTACACTTCTGAGTAGTTATTGACGGCTTTTCAGTTTCTTTGGCACCAGGCAAAATTATAGTACACATGGCCAAATCGAAAGGAACGTCGAGTGCTGGATCAAAAAAATCTAATAAAACTCGAGCCAAATATAAATCAAGAGTCACATAAGTCATTCAAAACAAAATGGCTATAAAATATACTATATAGAATGATATATAGCAAAATTGAGAGTGTTAAAAAATACATATAAATTTATGACCAGCTGCCTAATATTGTGTAGGCCCCCCTGTGTCCCTGACTGTTATGGTATCTGGACCAAGACATTAGCAGCAGATCCTCTAAGTCCTGTAAATTATAAGGTGGAGCCTCCATGGATCAGACTTGTTGGTCCATCTCATCCCACAGACGCTGGACTGGACTGAGATCTGGGGAATTTGGAGCCAAGTCAACACCTTGAACTGGTTGTTGTTCCTCAAAGCTCCTGAACCATTGTTGCAGTGACAGGGAGCATTATCCTGCTGAAAGAGGCCACTGCCATTAGGGAAGACTGTTTCCATGAAGGGGGGGGACTTGGCCTGAACCATGTTAAGGTTCATATTCCCCTCCTTTCCACAAGGGGATACCAAGTTGTGGTTCCTTGAACCATGAATGTACCTCCTCCTAGCTTACAAGTAGAGGTCAGGGTGAGGATTTCCTCTACTTTGCCTCCAAACGTCTTCACCTTGTTGAATTCTGGTTGGTGTTTGCCACGTGTCTTTTGTATTACATAATTAAATTATTCATTATTATATTATTTAAATTGCTATATTTGATTTAATTCTTTAAACTGTTTGTTCTATTCTTTAATCATGAAGTGAGGCAATTTTTTTTTATCTGAAACATTTATGCAACTCTGTATGATTTGAAGGTCTGATCCTGTATTTGTTGGGCAATGCTATGACTGATTGAGAGCAACCGTAGTTTCCTGGTGGTTTGTGGCTCCAGTTAGAACCTTTAAATAGCCACCAGCACGTGTTAAAGTAACATCCACATGAGGGGCAAGGTTTCCCAACAGAACGTTTCCCAAGGCATCACGCTGCCTCCGCCAGCTCGCCTTCTTCCCATGGTGCATCATAGTTCCACGTCTTGCCCAGGTAAACGACACCTACACACCTGTCCATCCACATGATGTAAAATAGAAGAAAATGTGATCCACCAGACGGAGCCACCTCCCTCCATACAGCATGGGCACCCTGACTGCTTTGCAGCCTCACGTGCAACAAACTGGTCTTAGGGCATTTTGACTCTCGGTCATAGAGCTCACCTGTGAGATGAAAGTGTTTGTGTCCATTTAAAGCCTGTTCTGTAGATCAAAAAGCTTCATAAAAGCAAACGTGATGGCATGCAGCCAAAAAAAAAGGCACATCCAGTATTTGGAACGATGACCAGAGCCACAAATGTATAGGTGCTAACTCAGTTGGAGGATGCTTGGACAGCGTGGCATCTTTGTTCCTCTGCCTTGTGTCTGACTGTGTCACGTTCACATCTGCTTCCTCTCCGGTTGAACATCACTACACGGATTAAAGCTCCAGACCCCGGAGGTTTAGCTGAGCTTGGGCTGGACAACACAGTTGTTTGACTGCAGTCCCATCGATCACAGCAGGTCCTCCACAGTGCAGCTGTTTAATTAAAATGCAGATTAGTTACTTTTTGGAACAACTGATGAGATTTCCTCTGGGTGTTTGGTGTGTTTAGAGGTTACACTTTCTTTTCATTGCCATGTACTGCTGTTAGACCTTAATTTGTTGCTCACCTTGGAGATTTGACTTCAGCTGCAAGTACAGCACCAGTGTTTGATTTTCTTTCTTTGGTCATATTATGTCAGATACATAATATGTCATATTGATATAACACTACCTTACGCTATTTTTTTTTTTTAATTATAAGCTTGAATATGTTGCACTTACGGTACACACGTTCAAATCAGTCTAATTACAACACGGAAACTACAATAGCTACATTAGCATTTTTCACTTTCCTCCTCCGCAAGAGATAGTAGCTCTAAAGAGTGAGATTAGATTCAGATTATCTGTAGCAATTAGCTGCAAATATGAGTACATGAGACACACACACACACACACACACTTGCATATTAAACACACAGAGAAAGAACATTCTATCCTCTGTGTTGGTTAGAAGAGGGTAGTTACATCTCGTTGTAGTGGACAATGGGCAACTACAGCCCACACTGAGCCACAGTGAATCAGTAATGGTCCACAGAGATCCAAGTGTTAGACCGGACCAGGAGAGAGAGAGCCCCTGTTTCAACCCTCAGCAGGCCACACTGTTTCTATTATGAGAGTTTGTTAATGCTGTATGTTTTCTTTTTACCTAACGCACACACATCCCCATGCATGTTTAAAGAGCTAAGTGTAATCTAGCAGCAGCACTATGGCCGTGTTTTTAGTCTTAAGCGATTCCTGCAATATTGATACATGTTAAATAAATCACTGTTGGGCATTGGAGCAGCAGACAACGTGTGAGAAACAAAGTAGCTTCTATAAATAGATCAGTCAGTTCATGTTTAAATTAGAACTGAGCACCGCTCCAAAGCTGTTTACTTTGAGGCGCAGCGAGGACCGAAGACCACCTCGTATGATGGCTACGTAAAAAAGATTGACAAGAGCAATGTCTGATTTTTAACCAGTGTCATCAAGGTGTTGCCACGGTTACAGCCACAAAAAAATACCACTTGCTTAAGGAAAGGGAATGCGAAAGAAACATCCATCCGTCCACCGATCCATTTGCGACACAGCATCCGTCCACATCTGCTCCTCAAAGATGCGCAGGGGTCACCAGTCAGAACAACGCGGCTGGTTTTAATGCGTTTCAACAAAAGACCAAATAACCGTAATCTTTGTTAAAGTGCCCATCTCTGGGGCCGACTGGATAACGTGGCAGAAAGAAACCAGCTTGATGACAGTTGCCTCAGCATGGACATGATGTCTCAGATATTGATGTAGTCTGAGCCAGTCTTTCTGTTCGCATAATACTTGGTGTTGGGGTCTCTCTGTCTCTTTTCTTTTCAAGCTCCTCGCTTATGAAACTGTTATTTTTTTTTATTTATTAATTTTTTTTTTAGGCTTTGTGTTTCTACCCGTCCATCTGTCCCAGTCTCACAAACACAATGTCGTAGCAATCAGTGGCGCTTTGAGGGAATATCTTCAAATTTGACACAAGTGCTCTATTTGACTTAAGGATGAATAAATAAATTCTGGTGGTCCAGGTCATGGTGACATCACACTCTTGTGAATGAAATATTTCAGGGGAAATTTAAATGAATCTAGCACAAACATTCACTTGGTATGAACTGACTCTAATTCAACGCTGTAACTAAGGAGGGGGGGGTATTGTGACAATGTTTCCTGTAACTTCTCTAGTTGACGCAGGGGTACAACCACAAGGTGGACTTTTTTTCCTAAATTAGAGTTACTCTTCTTTCTTTTTTTTAAATTTTTTTTTAATTTTCTTTCTTTCCTTTGCGTTCTACATCTGGGCTCGTTCTGCTGGACTCTGTGTTTTTTCCGTCGAGTTGTGAGGATTTAGCAAACAACAAGATGGCGGCATGACCCGAAATCCTTCTGTTCTGCCGAAATACACCTTATCTCTTAGTTCTATTATAGACTGAAACTCTCAAACTAATTAAGACCTCAATGACGAAATCAGTAATTTAACGGCCAATTAATATGAAACTTCATGTAGCGACAGGTTCCTTTGTGATCATTGTTCTCTTAATTGAAAATAAATTTTTTGTAGGGCTGCGCAATTAATTGAAATATAATCGGAATCACAGAAGCTGCAGTTGTTGTTGTTTTTTTTGTTGTTGTTGTTTTTTTTTTTTTAATAAAGGTAAAATATGTCACAACATCGCTGTGCATTGTTAGCACCATAAGCCTTACAGAGATGCCCTACAGAGCCTACAGATTATATTCCCCACACATAATGGACCCATTAAAAAAAATCACATCATCATTTTTAGATTTTGTTTTTAGTGAGAATGAAAAACAACCATTCCAACTGAAATCTGCCAACATAATAATAAAAGTGATTTTTACTTATTTATTTAATTTGTTTAATTAGATTTTTTTTTTTTTTTTTTTTTATGCACTTATTTATTTGCGTATTTAGTGCAGTGCTGGAGATTCCCTACCACACCTAAAATAAAGTGCGATCACCACCACCTCTTTGGTCTTGGAAGTGTTCCGCTGTAGATGTTTCACCTGCACAAGCTCATGCAATCCTCCGCCGGGGAGCGAGGGAGACAGAGAGAGGTCTACTTGACTATAAATGGGGGTCCTTCACAGTTATAAGCAGAAGTGTTTCCACCCCGACTAACTGGCTCTCAGCTGTTAAGGACACTACAAAGAGCACTTGTCATGTCATTATCCAACCAGCAGCCGCTTTCACTCCATCACATCAAACACCACTTTGTTTTTTTTTTTTCCTCTTCTTTCTTTTTTCTGTCCTTCTTGTCTTTCACTGTGGTTCCGTATTCTTGTCTCTGTGTTTATCTCTCCATCTCTTCCTTTGTCTGCGGCACCCCCTCTTGTTCTCTCTCTGTAATCTTCATCTGATTAACGCTGAGCGGAGATGATGAAGGCGAAGAGGTCCACTCCAGGTCAATCAGTGTGTGTGTGTGTGTGTGTGTGTGTGTATTTGATGGAGGGCTGGTGCCAGACCTAATTGTGGCTTATAATAACTCTGTTTGTGTGTGACGCCAACAGCTCACTGAAAACATCCTCACTTGGGCGACTTTTGGTTTCACCAGATGAAATATTGACCAGCTGATTGGTTGACCAGCTGAGTGACCTCTATTGACTTGCTAGATAATTGACTGACACACTTGCTCAGAGGCTCAACAACTGACAGCAAGTGGATTACTTTTTAACTGACTGACTTGCTAACACATTGACTCATTTAGTGGCTTTCGGACTGATAACTCACTAACTCGCTGACAAACACCACTCACTTCACAGCTGACTGGCAACCTGACCATCACACAACCAGGCAATTTTACAAGCTCAGCCTGACAAACAATCAATAACACGACATAACATCACTTGAAAATCGCCCAACCCCAACCAGTCTCCGACCTGAACAACAGCACGGATTGCTTTTCTTCAACCCTCTGCCCCTTACGACGGCAGACACAGCCTTGTACCAAGAGAGGCATACCTACGTCCTCACTATAACCATCTTTGTATTCACGGTTACAATCATAACAACAACAACATACATTTGTAGAACAGTCATCTATAATAGAAAAAAAAAATTTACTGTGACTTTCACATGGGAATCCAACACACTTGTTGACCCATTCATCCCAACTTACGACCTACGGAGAATTTTTCTTACAAGATAGTATCCCCAAACTTTATGAGCAAGGAAACAGGCATTTTATCATGGAGCTCGAACCTGCACACACACAGGGCAGACAAGCTGCTAAAGCTTGGAAAGTGGAGAGGACAGGAGCTTAATTTGGAGGTTTACACATTGTGAATAATACTGGGAGCACTGACTGGAGCTTACCTACAGCCAAAGGGTGCTAGACTAACTGTGCTTTACCCAGCTTCTACTGTTCTGAGCCCAGTCATGATATCGCACACGTTGTGGAAACCGAACTTGTGCGCTGCATAAACTATTACAGTGAGAAGCAGCAAGTGCAAGTCACACTTATTTATCCTCCACTTAAAAAGTTTGAGACAGAATGTCGTTACAGGAGCAGAGCAGCTCTTTTTCAGGAATAGTTGCATTTATTAGTTATACAGTTATATAGGAATAGTGCGTTGGCTGGTGCCAGTACGGGAGAGAGAGTGGCTTTGTCTGCTTGCCGATCTGCTAAAGTCACCACACGCCTCTACATATATAAACGGGGGAAACTCTTCCAGTAGAGAGTGAGTAAGCCTGCAACGCACCTTGATTCTGCAGCTATTGAGTCTTCTCCTCAACCTGAAATTGATTGATTGCAATTGATTGGATAAAACTGATATTTCTGCACAATTGTTGTGGAGGTGAATTAATCCAATCAGGTCGAGGAGGGGCCCATCACTATGGCTCTAGCGATAAATAAATGACCGTGATGTTTCACTGAGCGTTTTTGTTCATTCTGTTGTTTAGGAAAGAAAATCATAGTGACCAGCGGCCAGACAGTCTGGTGACAGTAAAATTAGTGGTACTCTCTCCCTCCCTCTCTAGCTGTGGTTATGCTGTTAGGTAATATTACGGGCTCTAATTTCACTAAATGGCAGGCAGGCAGACTCGCGGGACTTTAAATGTTTTTTTTTCTGAAGTCACACAAGGTAAATGTTTTTGATAAATGGGCTAAGAGCTTTGCATTTTTATTTAAACGATAATGTCAAGTGCAATTGCTGAACAGAAATGTTCTTTATTCAATGCAGTTGATCAAATCAGAGGAGAAAAGACAAAATTGTCCCCTAAACAAGGGAGAAACAGCTTTGGTCTGTGAACACTATGTGCTTGTGATGAATAAACTACCACTGGTGTCACCCCCGAGCACTTAAACAATCATTTATCGCTGAACGATTCTCATGACACGTAACAAGGGCCAAGGTCCCCTGCCTGAATTCAGACCTGAGGCTCTGGGGTCACACCTGACTCCTCCGGTGCATTTTTCCTTATTCTCTGTGGCGGAGTGGAGGATTGTATCGACCAGTGTCAACAGACTGTGAAGTTTTGTCCACAGGCACCTCAACATAACAACAAGTGACCAGGTCGGTTAAATCTGCATCCAATACATTTTCTGTTTTTCATTTAAATAACTTTTCTAACTCAGCAAAGTGTATATTTTTTTTCAACAGGTGAATGGAAACATATCCACAGAGACAACATGGATAGATAAGGCCGCAGTCATGCTTTTTGCAAATGTAGGCAAGCACTAAAACCTTCTCTAGTCTAACACAGTCTGATCACACCGACTCTAACAACCTGAAATGTCAACTTGACTTTTAAGGTTGCAGCAGTGATGTTTTACATTTACGTCACATTTACCGTTCACAAATGAGACCACGATGCAGAGAAAAGAAGGAAGACCAGAAGAATAAACACATGAAAGTGGATAAGAGAGACAAGGGCTGAGACTGTCCTCCTGTAAAGGATGAGCGCGTAGGTTGTCTGTGCATGGGGTTGTCGTGACCCATAGTTAGGTTTTGTTGCTAAGCAACATCTGGCGGGTGCAGTGATCGCGAATGAGCAAAAAGGAAGTCAGGTGACGTAGTAGATGGACGGACAAAGTAAAAGATTTGAAATGAGCAGTTTGTTATTTCAATTACCCATGACCGTTTGACAAAGTTAACCAAGGTGTTATTATTGTAACCACGACAACAAAGATTTTCTAATCTTAAGTGAGTGAATTGTTTCAATCCAAATCGCAATTCTTCCCCGAACCTAACAGAGTAGCTTTTCGTCCATCCATCCATTACCTTATCTGTGCAAGGTCACTGGAGTCTCTCCCAGCTGACATTGGGCAAGGACGGGGTTCATCCTGGACAGGTCGCCATGTAGAGACAATTCAGAATCACCAGTCAACCTCATGTGTCTGTCTCTGGACAGTGGGAGGAAGCTGGAGTACCTGGAGGGAAAACACAGAAGGGCCCCAGGCCAAGGTCGAACCTTCTTGCTGCGAGGCTATGAGGTAGCAGCAGCGCCGACCACTCTTCTGCTTGAGTAGTTTTTGTGCCTAAACCCAACTAACTATTGCCACACTTGCCAATGAGACACTCCTGTGCGTCCAGTCAGAGAGTTGGAACAACGGACCTGTGTGGTTAATCGGGTTGGACGGCTGGTTGAAGAAGTGACAGGAGGGACTAGACAGATGAGAACGGTTGGGGGAGTCGGAGAGACTTGGCAAGAAAAAACAACTACAACAAAAACAAACAGGTTGAGAGATAAAAGACTTTAGAGAAAGTGAAAGGAAAGTCCTGGGTGATGAAAGAGAGAAAAGACGCTGATGGAAGTTTTCCCTCTGATGAAAGACAGAGAGAAAGAGAGGAGGGGGACATGTGAAGCTTTGAGGAAGCGCGGTGTGATCATTATCCTATGTCGTTGCCATCTTCACTGAATCAGATGCTTGATCCTCTCATTAATTATGTTTAAATAAAGAGGCCTTCAGGTGCATCTCGCTCGCCTCGGCTCCTTCCACATGAAAACTCTGTCCTTGCTTTACCTTACAAATTTTTCCTTAATTCAGTAATTCTCTCTCATATTCTATTTTCACTGTCTTCTCTTCCCTGTCTTTCCTCTTCCTTTGGAGGATAGATGAGAAGGGAGAATCACACAAGTCAAATCTCCAGGGTTAACTGTCACACTGTAATGAATTTTATCAAAACCCAGACTGAGTATTAGACATAATCCAACCATGTCTAAAGGCTGACGTGTTCCTACCTGATCTGACTAATGACTGCTTCTTTTTTTTCCCATTCTTAATGTGATGATTTGTGCGAATGGGAATAATGCGAGACTTTAGGGAAGTCTCACCTCAAGTACTATTGTGTTATTGCACTCAAGCCAGATATGTTTCTTTCTCCTCCTTCGACAGCACTCATCAGAGACAGAGTGAAATTGAGCTCAGCTTCAACTTTATTAGGACCTCATTTAATTAGGGCTTCTTATCAAGTTAGTGTGCTTGAGACAGTGGTTGGTGTGGACTGATACACGCATACATTATGTGACCCGGGGGCCATTGTAGCATTGCCATCCCCTCCCATTTCCCGTTGCTGTACATAATGACTCCACTGAAGAAAACAGGCATGAAAATCGGTTTTTGCATGAACTAAAAGCAGTCCATAAAGTCAACATAGGGAGGAACCTGTTGTGGATGAGTCCTCCCGCTTTCTTCTCAAGACTGTTGGCTTCAGCAGGCAGCTGAAGAGGAGAGAGAGCAGAGAGCTCAGGCAGGAGAAGGATTTTATTTTATTTTCCCCTGCGTCTCTCCTTTTTTATTTTCTCCCCCCTCTTCCCTTTGATAATGGCATTTTTAGCTCTGTGACAAAATTGACTCGGACTTCAAAAGGGGGCTGCTGCAGATTAGCGGCGCTGTGTGCGTCTGGCCGGGTGGGCGGGGTATAAGTGTGTGTGTGTGTGTGAAGGTAACTCAAGTGTTCGTGTGAGTTTGTGCATCAAGATTCAAATTCTTAATCTCCATGAATGGGTTTTGTTGCCAAAGAAAATGTTTTGACACGGAGAAAGGAAAAACAAGATGACCTTTTCCTCGGCAAACGGCAGCAGCCTCGGTGACTGCGAGTGGCACCTGAGCACCATCTGGAGGTTGCCAGTTTTGGCATCATCGGAAGCCCAGGAACCCGTTGTCGCCGATTGTAAGTTGAAACCTGTGCAATGGGCAATAGACACTGCACAAAAAGATATGGCTAATGTCAGTCGACCGCCAAGAAATACTTCCTCCAGAAAACTGTCTCCAGAGCTGCACCTTCCTCATTGACTCCATGGAGTCGGTTGGGTTAAACAGGGTAAAGCTGACCTCAGCCTTCTGTCTGACCTGCGGTGCGGCGGAGAGTTTTTTTCCTCACATATCATAACCTATATGTGACCGAGTTGTTTGTCTCAACTCGTAAAACTCAGCAGTTTTGTTTTTCTTTTCCTGATTTTGATTGTGCTGCTCCATTTGCCATAGGTGTCGGCAGGCTTGATGTTTTATGTATAGCCCTGAATCTCCGAGATGTGTTTATTTATTTACAACAATAAGAAAAAAACAAACAAAAAAAGAATCTGTTCATTCAGTCATTTCAGCCATGCGGTAAAGCCGGCGAATATAGGCCGATATTGTTGAAAGTATGTTTCGGGTCCTCTGCGTCATTTCAGCAGCAGATCTGCTGCTTGGCGTGCGCATTTTAAGTGAGTGCATGAACGAGAGAGAGAGAGAGAGAGAGAGAGAGAGAGAGCAGCTGCAGCAGGTACTAAAAAGGAGGTAACAAGGCACAAGAAAGGAAGGTGTAGGTGAGTCAGGACATCAAAGTGACACTGAGCCACCCACAATCTCAGGTGCAAGAAGAGGACTCTTTATCTAACTGGGTGGCCCAAGCTCAGTGATTCTCAGATGTTTGGGCCCAGCGGCACACCTTTCATGTTATTGTGGCTGCGCGGAGCTGCAGTTTGTGAGCTGCTGGTTTTGTCCACGCTCACTGTGATATTAATATTGAACGTGGCCTGAATGCAGAAAGACAGTGACAGCAAATGAATCAGTGAATGAAACACAGTCACGATCACGTCATCATCCTAAGTGTTGGTTTTGAAAAGTCTGGTGAGATGCTGAGATGATACGATAAAATAGATATGAAACGATAAAATGAAATCAAAAATTTAAGCTGAAACAATTCCAAGTGAGAAAACTACTATATGTGATCAGTAAAACAAATCCTGATATTTTTAGCGTCAGTCTTTTTCTGTCTTGTGTAAAGTCTCTAACAGCATTAAAATTGTGGCCTTAAGTTGAGATTTAGTGGCTGAGAGCCTGTGTTTGTGCAGAACAAACAAGACAGAACGAGTTAATATGAGAGCTTTTTAGCTATGGTGCACTCTGTCTCTTTGGACAGAGCCAAGTTCACGGCCAGGACGAGCCCAGGGACATTAAGTTGATATTAATCTACACATCTAATTATAAGGAAGAAAGTAAAGAATTCTTTAATGCTCCACCCCCCTCTCCTCTCCTATCCCTCCATCCTCTGTCTTTACTTCTCGCTTCGTTCTGTCTCTGTGAAACAGCGTCCGTATTTCTAAAGGTCCCGATTTCGCTTCCTGATGGATTTTCAAGGTCACTATAAAAGCCTGGACACACATGAACGCGCGCTCTCACAGAGACGTGCTCGAACGCGCGCGGTGTGCCTTGATGATGGCGGATCTAATTGGATTCCACGGTTGCTGCTACCATGAGAATTGATTGGCGGCAGAGAGTGAGGGAGGAAAAAAACCGAGAGAAGCTGAGGGATGACGGCGTCGCTGAGTGATGACGGGGTCAGAAACCGCGCCCGCCCCGGTGTGTGTGGGTTTAGACGGACACCACGCTCATGCGCACCTGCTCATAGGCTGTCAGTGGCAGTAATGTTATTCCATTCTCACAAACCATGGCCATATGGTTATTATGAGCTGTAATCAACTGGAGGTTTCCATGACGATGAGTGCTTGAGGTCAACCTTTCGCTAGGATACTCACGCACACACACGCGCGCATGCAAAAAGACTGTGGGGGACATTTAGAGGACATTTTGATGAGGCATCATGTTGGTGAATGTGTTCAAGCATCAAGTCATCAAATAAAATTTTATAAATATCCACATTAACAACAATAACATATTGCAATTTCCCCACTGTGGGACAAATAAAGGAATTTGAATTTGAATTCTTCAGTCGGTTAATTTATCTACGTCAAACCTCGGCAGGTGTCACTTGTGATCTAAGAATCTGTTTAATCCTAATTTCATGTCTCACTTTTCCCTTATTTGTTGTATCCACAAGGTATTGACTATTAATCAGACTTCAACTTTTAGCTGTCCATATTCGAAATGTTGAATAAAATTATGAAACATTGTAGATTAAATATAATTAATAACAATAAGGGATTTGAACGACTCGGAGTCAATAAGTGGATTTCACGCTAAATTCAGCATCATTTGTCGATGCCTGGAAAATGCTTCAAAATGTCGCAGGTTTTAGTGCTTCAGCGCAAGCGTAATTTTTCATCTCCAAAGGTTTTCGCTCGGCCACCAATTCACCCACCCACACCCAGTCTCCTCCCCCCCGTGGCTTTACAATTTCCCCCTGATGGATGAGAGTCGTAAGAACAGCTAACAGAGGTCTTTGTCAATTCGTCCTGTTTGTTCGCATTAACAAACAGGATGGCGCCTTCTGCGATGACTCATGCTGTTGTTCGTCATTACGTTATCAGTGGCTGACTGTTTTCAGACTGGTTCAGAAGTCCAGCAATGAAAGTTATTTTGGAAGTACAGCAAAACCAACATGTGACCGTGGGAAAGATGAAGAGGCGTTTTGATGGAAAGAGACAAAACATCACCTTTTATTTTAACTTCAGTGAACTGTTTTCTGCAGCACTGACCTTTAGTCATGCGCACAAGTACGCACGCACAGACAGACACACACACACAGTGAAGGACACATAATTCTGCACATCTTGTACGTGTCTGTAACGGCTGCATGGTTGGTTGTGTGTATGTGTGTGTAGGTAAAGAGGCCGATACACAGGAACACTGAACTGAACAAAGCTGCAGTGATACAGAGAGGAACGGGGAGGGAGGGAGGGAGGGAGGGTGGGTGGGGGAGGATGAGGAATGTTTGTCCTTCTCAGCTTATCTCGCCACAAAGCACTGCACCTGCTGTGGTTGCCAGGTTGCAGGGAGGTTTACAAGCAGAGCAGAGTTGCCATGTTGCAGAGGAGGTGAGTGGATTTGGAGGGAGCACAGTGGGAAGAATCCCTTCGCCATATCAGGCTCTTCAGATGTGAAGTGGTTCAGTTTGATGTGGGGCACAAGTTGCCACTAAAGTGAGTTGCTCCAGAGTGAGTTGGGAGGTGTTGGGGAGGCAGACATTGTCAGAATGTAACATAGATGGAGAACAGGGATGGTTGCCCCCTTGGTCTCATTTTCTAAGGGAGTGAAGTGCACAGGGTCATTTTGGAGACAGAGGCTCAGTAGCTGTGCGCCGCGCCGCGCCGCGCCGCGCCGTGCCGTGCTCGTTGGACAATGACAGTTTGGAACTAAAAGGTTATCCCCGTAAAAACATTACGGTTAGATTATTTCATACGAGCAAGTACAGGTGTGGGCCGTTTGACGGTTTGACAGTCTCTCTTCATGACAGCCGAAGTGAGAGAATGGAGAGGTGCTGCATGGTTGAGCAGGGAGAAGGCAGAAATTAGGAGACCAGCTGATGCAGAACAGTCAAATACAGGACTTTGTGGATGTGAAGCAGAGTTTGATGCCGTATTGCTGTATTGATTTCCAGGTCTGATATAATTATGTAGCAGTTTCTATGCCACATTGAGTTCTTTTTAGGAACACTTGTTCGTAGCTAGAGCAAAAAAAAAAAACAAAACTACTTTTTAAAACACTTTTTAACCCTTGTTTTTTTTTTTTTGTTTTTTTTTTCTCAAGTTACCATCTACAGGTCTTAATTAGTCCTGGTCATGGCTTCACTCATCCCACAGAGACTGGAGACTGAACTCTGAACTGCCTCGCGTGTTGTAGGGAGGCATATCAGGCCACCATTGGCTTGAATTTATAGACGCGGAGGGGAAAAAAGCATCACAACAGAATAATGACGCAAAGAGGTGGCGGTGTGTCGTCGTACCAACACAGGTTTATCTGTAACCAGCATGATGATTTCTGAGGCTCGTTGAGAGACCAGAGTGGCTATTAAATTCATAGACTGCGGTGCCTGTTGTGTTAATGTTTGGGGAAAAAAAAAAGTTTTATAGACCGTTGGTAAGCTACGACCATACTTTGACAAAGGACAGAGAGGGAGCAAACACTTATAGCCCTCTAACCAATAATAACCCTATAATCCAGTCCTCCACCAGTCTCTCTGACTACATCCACACTACTGTTTTTTTGTTCACGGAGATTTAAAATCAAAACGATCTCATTTCAGCGTTTTAGCCCCGTATCAGAAACAGTCGGGGTCCACGCTAACACGTACCGTACCTGACCGCACCGCGCATGCATGAACTGGTGTGAACAGGAAGCAACTTGTCCTCCCCTAGTTGTTCTCGGCTGATTAGATGCAGAAAACGCTACAAGCGGTAGTAAAGACAGCTGTAACGTCAGCGTGCTGAGATTCACCGAGCAGCTGCCACAAAGACAACAGGCCCAGCAACGCTTGTAATCCGATACTCATGCTGCTTTTCGGCGCTGGTGGCCGAGGTTATTAAGACCCAGTCGGGGCCCTAAGGTCACTGCTTTTTGCCCATCCAGCGCAACAGTGGAACCCCGTTTTAAAATGAAAACGTAGATTAGACATGTTAACTTTTTATCCATAGATCTGTTATCGATCACTATCATTTACCTCCTGTCATTTCTTAGCTGTTAGGCGTCAGACTGAAATTATGGGATGTTAAAGGAAAAATAAATGAAAACCTTTTTATCATGGGAGAACACTTGCAGGTGTTGCCAACAAATTTGGTCAAAACAGGTGATGTTACAGATGGTTGGACAGACAGCAGAAGGGGTTTTATCTGACAGACTTGGACAGAGTCAACATGCTACATGAGGTTTAGGACCATGGAGATTATTTGTATTAAGACATGAGATACAAAAGTTTCCCAGTTTAGATTAATGGACGTTCTTTCAGCTCCTAGTGAAACATCGGGGAGTAGAAGTAGTGTCAGACAGACACGATGGCGGCTTTGGTGTCCAGCACAAGGGCTAGTTACTTGAACTTGGACTTGTTGCCACTGAAATTTAGCAACAGAGAGAAGAGTTGTTTTTGTGCAGTGATGTGCCATCGGGACAATGCCAGCAGTGCGTATTCAGTTCAAGAAGACATCACTTAGAGCAACACTCAACTGGGATCTCTGATCTGATCTCAGAACAGCTTTCTTGTGCAGAGATGTGTAGAAATTCCACTTTTACATTAGAAAATGCTTCCCGCAGTGCTTCTTCCTAGTCATTAAGAGGAAGCATTGGCAAAGAAATGAGCAGATCACACTAATCTATACACTTATTCATCTCTCTGTTTAAGATTTGCACTAAGTTTGAGAGGTTTGAGACAGGATATTGAGCTGTTCCTTTCAGGAGTACATAGGTTGTGTGCAGAAGGAGAGGGGGAAAGATGAGAGAGATGAGCGTTAGAAGTTAGCACTATAGCAGTCAGCGTAGCGATGCAATTTACCGTGCACTTTAGACTATTTGTCAGTAAATAAATGCCATGACCCAAGCTCCCACCTCTCCCCTGTGCTACAGCCCAGACGATGAGCCAGCAAAGGTTAACAGCACCGAGGCTGGAGTGTGTCACTGGCAGTAAACGTTTTGAAGATTACCATAGAAGAGATGTTTAGATGTTTTTTTTTTTCCTCTACATTGAACTTTTGATATCTTTAGTCTCAGTGCAAGAAAATAATAACAATAAAAAAAATAATCCTAATATTTATTGAGCCAGGAAGGAGAACAGAAAGGTGAAGAGCAGCGATTCAGGTGAGAGACTTTCAGCACTGAGCGCAGAGAACTGGCTCTGAATTAGAGACCTTTGCTACTGTCATGAAATTGTATGTTATCACCTGGTGTGTGTGTGTGCGTGTGTGTGCGTGCGAGCGCATGCACCACAAACCAGTGATTTTGTGAAGACCTAACTCCAACTAATTTAGATTGTTTGCAGAAAATTTTGAGTTATTTCAGAAAACTGTGTGCTTTAGGAGTTTCCCCTCGAGTCTTTATTTTATTTGGCATTTTGGCACCAGATAAATGAAGTCTGTGTTTTATTCAAATTTGCTGACCAAATCCCAATGAATATCTTAATTGGATCCATAATCCTCCTGAAATTTCATCCAAAATGACTTTGGAGCTTTCATTAATAATTTTCACTCCAGCCTCCACTGTTCTTGAGCCCCAGGAGAAAGACAGGGATTGCAGAAAAGGAATGGAGCAGGGTAAAATACTCACACTACGCTTTTTGGCAGGTTTTTCTTCTGTAACTTATCTATGACGTCATGTAACACATTTGTGTGATTCCCACCTCTTGGCCAGTTTGGCCCGCCCTATTTCAGTCAGAGGCGCGGCGGCGGGGAAGGGGGCTGTATGACAGCCAGTTTAAATCAAGACATTTTTTTTAAACGGTGAGTCATGCAAAGCTGCTCCAGTCCCAGACTGAAAATACAGAGTTTAAGAGAAGAGTAGGGGGAGCCCCCCTCGGTCCCTCCCCTGGTGGTGCACCTAACATGAAGGCTTTGTCCTCCGGTGGCCTGGGATGGGTCAAATCTATGCTGCATATCAACCCCCAAAGCAAAACCAACAATTACACCTAGACTTTAAGCCGCATAGCATTCGGATCACACGCTCATAATGGTCCCAGTGTATCCCAGTGTGCTTTAAATTGTTTGGGCAACAATGTTAATTGTAGACGACAGCGATGCCTGTGTGAGCTGGGTCGAGTTAAACTAAGGCGAGATGGACAGAAACACTGCTTTGTGATGATTAGTATTACTCTCACAATGGCCCCTGACGTCAGGAATGGAACAGCCAGGGTTGCCAGTTTGAGGTGACATAAAACCTAACAGCGCTCCAAGCTACTTAATATTGCACGTTTCTAGGTTGCTGGCCCTGTGATAGATAGCAGCTCATTAGTATCTTTCATAACTGTGTTCAGTTTGTAACATGGCTGAGGAAACCCTGATGACCCATATGTCTCTTTAAACTAACTCTGACATGACGCTGACGGTGGCGTATCCGTGAAGTAGTGCGTATGCTAGTTAGCTCGGCTGTGAGTTTTTGTGTAGCAGAAGAAGAAACAGAAACAGCGATGAAGGTTCGGTTCAGGCAATCGAAAAACCAGCAAAGCTGATAAAAGCTTTCGTACGAACTGTTTGCGCGACACCTCAGACAGGTGACACATAGAGGGAATGGCGTCTATTTCCATTTCACACACAAACCCCAGAGGGAAGGTTGTTTTCGATTTTGACCGCATTGTTGAGTTGCCAGATTAGAACACTGTTACTCGTGACCGTGATAATATTTTGAGCCACTAGAGAAATGAGGTGAGAAAGACTAACCAGGTTTGAGGAGGTCTGCCAGTTTGAAGCAGGATGAAGTTACACACTACACACTGTGGGAATTGATGATAACCCCTACAAGGAGGTTGTTTGATTCGCAATGGCAGAGGTAAGGTTTTATTAATACAGTGTGAATTTACCAGGCTGGAGAAATGGTTGGAACCATCAGGTAGACTGAAAGGAAATAAACCAGGTTATTTGATTGCGGAGAAAAGCAGAGAAGCTTACAGTTGCCAGGTTGAAGAAAGGTTTGCAAGTGGAAGTAAAAACTGTTTTCTGTGTTGGCGCTGCAAATACTAACAGCTACAGAAGGTTATTTCCCTCTGGAGTCTGATGACAGGAGCTACTCACACAGTGTGGAGTTCCCAGGTTAGATTGTTACAAGTTTGACCTCAGAGGTATTTGGAGCTATTTCTGAAGAAAAAGGGGGGTAATAGGGCGCAGAAAAGAAGGGTTATTTGGAACAGGAGAAGTGTATTTTTCTGAGGCAGAGGCCGGGTTGCCAGGTTAGGTTGATCCAACTTTGCGATGAAACACATGCAGACATAGAGTAAGATGCAAACAAACAGAGTAAGGGAGATCAGCGTTGCCACATCAAGTCATGATGAATTCAGTGGAGGATTATTTGGTGCAGAATAGAGGTCTGAACGGTGTGTGAAGTTGCCAGGTTAGATCAGAGATGTTAAAGCCTTACACGTCAAATGACTGAATCAGCTACCTTTTTAAGAAAATGTCACCAGGTTGGACTGAAGCATTCTTTACTTGTGAACTTGCAAATCAAGTCAGTTCAGTCTCAAGAGACACTGTTCTTAACTGTCAGGGTTATTTCACATAGATGCAAAACTCACACCACAAACCGGGGTGAAACTAAACTCAGTACGATATTTGAATCAGTTTCTCCTACGTGTGTTAGTCATTTGCGGTGTAACATATTTAAGTGGCTTTCTAAATAACATGGAACTAACATTCAGCCAGATTGTGCCCTGCTCTGACAGCACAAGGCCCTTCCCTCCCATCTAAAGCAGGCTTTTAAAGCAGGATTGGTTCCATCTTAAAAAAATTAATGTTACTAAATTGGAAGTCTCCATCGCCGCCATGCTTCAAGAGGTGCTTTCTATATCTGAGATGGAACAGATTCATTATAGCGAACAGAACTCAGAGGTTTTTTTCTCAAACTCAAAGATTTGGAAGCCATTTGATGCTCATTGAGACCTAACTACATAATCTCATAATCTATGAGCTGACTTGCTGTGTTGTATCCCTACTCTGTGCAAGATGTATCTTATTCCCCTTTTACACTAAAATTAGTTGTTATAACCATTTTTTTTTTTTTTTAAGCACAAAAAGCTAAAGGGCACACTGAGGGCACACACAACTGCAGGACTGGTGTCATCTCATTACAGAGCACATGCGCACACACACACACACACACACACACACACACACACACACACACACACTGGAGAAAGAGTGAGCCGAGCTGCTGTCCCATGTGCATACTGATAAAACCTCTCTTTTCTGGGATTGTTGTCCCAGTAAAAGCTTTGGCGCTTCCATGTGAGACACATAGATCCATGGCTGCAGATCACTCTTTTTGCACCTGTACAGGTAAGGTGTCAGTTTACAGTGCGTGTGCTCTGAGAGACAGGTACAGCAGGAATAGAGGTGAAAATCTGTGTTTTCACCTGTTGTGTTTTTTATTGACGGCGCAAAGTGTCTACAGCAGGGTCATGTGACCTGGGTCCCGGCGCCAATTGTAGCCTTTTCCATTGCAGACAAAACCCGGATGTTTACTTTTTCTTTTTTTTTTGTTATTTTATGTGATTCTCATGGTGGATGAAAAAGTCTCCTGTCTCTCCTTTCTATTTGTTAATACTTGGCTCTTGGGAGTTCTGGAAGTTGTGTGATTGCATTTCTTTATGTCTGTATTGTGTCAGATTCAGCCTAGACATAGAAGGTGTCCTTTTTCGTGTGATATTGTTGGTATGACATTGAAATGACTGTCAAAATGCATGTGTCACATATGAAAAATTGGTAAAAAAAAAAATGGGTTTCTGACCTTAAAAGAAAAGGACTGTATGTTAAGCGGCTCATTCATAAATGAATAAGGATCTCTGAATATGGTGGAGGAACAGTGATTAGGACATGTCCAGCTCTTTGCAGGACAAACTGTTAAATGGAGACACAGATGTCTCAGTCACCAAGTTCCCCACCTCATTTCTTTTTGTGAAACGTGTTCAACAAGTTCTTCTCTTTCCTCATTTACTTCCCATTTCCCTGTGAAGGCATCAAGTGCTTTAGTCTGAACTTCAGTTTCACTGCTGGCGGAATGTGAAGCAGCTAATGGAAGTGAGGGCAATGATCCGAGCTCCTCCGGCTTGACACTTCAATGTGAGAGGAGTGGAAATGAAAGTCAGCACCAGCAAAAGTTCTGAAAATGGCTGCCAGACTCAATACATTCATACGCTTTGGAGCAGAATAGACCAGTGGATCTTCAGTTATAAATAGGGTATCAGAATGCATTAGAACAATATGTAAAATACAGCGTTGAAGGAAATAAGAGCCAGTCTGAGTTACAGTCTGATGAGAAAAATAACCCAGATCTGTCAGATGATGTGGTCAGTACGTGATGATCACTGTGATCGGGGTGTTATGTCTCACCCTCACAGTCTACTTCGCAAACATGACAAATTGGGCAACCCTTTTGTTTTCCTGACCTGTGGTTGTTGTTGTTCAGTTATAACATGTGTCCTCTATTCCACCTAATGTGGAGACCAGACCGCCTGGTTTTTTTTTCTGTTCTGTCTGAGCACTGAAGATCAGCCAGGTACTGACGCCAAAATCTGACACTTCCTGCTGAAGTTTTAGATAGCTGAAACTTTTTTTTTCTTTCTTTCTTTCTTTCACATTCAGTCGTAGCTGCAGGGAAAGTATGAATGTGATGGCATTTTTTTTCCCTACCTCTGGCAGGCACCCACAGGAAAGAGGTAAAACGGAACAACTACAGACAGGTGACAAAGGGAAAACCGACACAGCGTGTCCTGGTGTGGTGTAAAGCTACCGCTTGCTGCCTGAACAGCTTTGGTGCTTTTTGGCAGAGTCTATGAACTCTACCGGAGGGACGAAGCCCATTCTTCCAAAAGATTGCTCCAAAATCTGACGCACAGTCGATGCTCATCTGGGTTGAGATCTGGTGACCGTCAAAGTAAGTCCCTGTGCCCCGTAGGTGGGGGTCATTGTCATTCTGGATGAGACCACTCCCATCAGGACAGAAACATTTCATCACAGGATAAAGATGATCAGGCAGAACTTTGTATTTATTTGCAGCAACCATATCTTGCAGGGGACAAATGGACCCAAACCACATCAGAACCGAGCCTGCGGATCCCCTCACTGTAGGCGTTCAAACATTCAGACCTTTTTTTTTTTTCCACATTTATGCACATTTTCCACTGCAACTCTACTATAATATCCCTTTCTGTGTAACCGCTGACAGATTATCACTGAGACAATCTGATCACATCCCGCACTTACATTCTCAGTTAGCTGAGGAAGAAGTTGCTCCTCAGTTTTCTCTTCATCAAATGTGGGCCCGTTGACTACCGTTTGCTGTCTAAACACAGATGTGACTTTAAATGAGCAGCCTCCGTGACTGAAACTCACCATCCACCATCAACGAACCCTCTTCCAAAGCCACTCAGGTTCTTTGTTTCATGTTGATATAAATACCGAAACAGCTCAGCCACAGGGGACGATTGCATGGCGCAATTAAGCAGGTAACATCAAGTGTACCTGTGTGTGTAAGCATGTGCATTCAACGTGGTTTTTTCTCCCTTTAATTTGTCATCTGTCTGTATGTACACTCAGAAGTGTACGTTGGTATTGGAGTTGTACAGTGGATTTACCCATTGACGACTGGAGAGGCCCAAGGGACGGGTAGAAAGGAGGGCAGCGGACAAAGCAGAGTATGGAGACCGGTGTGAAGTTGCCAAGCTGGGTTGATTTGAGTCAGGACAGCAGCAGGAGGACTGCCAGCATTATTTTACAGAAGTGCTGACAGTTCCCAAGCAGAAAATGTGCTTAGAAACCCAGGCAATTTCCTGCAGCCACCTATTTAGTCTTTTCCACTCCACTGTCAATGGATCTTTTTATAACTGTGGCAACACAGTTTAGGAAGTGGGCCAAACTCATCTCTCTTATGTCTCTGTGGGAGCCTGACTGTTAGGATTCCCAGTGGGGATGAGGGAAGACAGCGAACCTACCGACTGAGGGAGAAAGAGAGCGGTATTCAGTGAAGAGGCGTGAGACAGGAGAGGTGTCGATAAAGGCAGAATATAATGAGATGAAGAGAGAGACGGTTTAGGGCCAAACTGAAGTGGAAACAGTCAAAACGAGCAAGAAGGACCTCACGCCACCTGTGCGTGTGGTGGTTACTCCCAGATGTCTCCGGCCTGGCTCTGAGAGCAGATCAGATGTCCCGTGGAGCCAATAACAGATCCTGTTTTTTTTTTTTCTGACATATTCTAACCTTGACAGAGCAATCCAATGGTTTAGTCACGAAAGAAAGGGCAAAATTCATCCATCACACCCCGAAACAGCCTGACTTTCATTCTGTAGAATGGGTCAGCATCCTGCATTACCCGTAATGTAACTCCTGCTGTCTTTCATCAGATCGCGCCCGCCATATGAACACACGTCTTTGAAATGGTTCTTGAAGCATTCATTTCTGTTATAAGCACAAGGTGACATAACCCACGATGATATCGCGATAATGTCATCATGTGACCCCAGAGCCACAGGGAGACACACCGTTGTCACAGAGTATAGAAAACTGAGAGAATGAAGTCAGTGTTTAATTGAAATCGGTGTTTAATTGAAAATGTCATGACATTATAAAAGCAGATTGTGGGTGCACTGTCATTAGGTTAAGGTTTTGGTTTTTATTTTACAGGTAGTTTATGTTTATTATTTTTTTTTTTTCATCTGTGCGGCAGGTAGGTAGATATGTCCCTTTATTTGTAGCCATAAGTTAATTTACTGTGCAGTAAAAAGAGTCATCAGTCTTACACATACATATACACATACTCATATATACATACACCAATCGGCTTATTGGACCCTTTAGCTATTTGATTGGGATAATTTGCCGCTGCTGGTCACAGACACATTTCCAAACCATGAAAATGATAAATTGAGAGAACAGGAGCATATTAAAATAAGATCATTATAGTCATGTGAATATGGAAATAATTTCCTCAGACACAGCAAACACTGATGTCCCTTCTTAGACAGAATGTGGCTCAAAAGTCAGCTTTGGGTCAATAACTGTCCCAGGCTATTTTGTAAAATCGTACATATTCCACTGTCTGACCTTTTAATAAATGTGTCTGCAGAGTTGAGTCCTGCTCTAGATCAGTCAGTCAGCTTCCACTCTATCGGAGGTTGCCTTCTCTTGTCTCCTTAACACATTTTTGTCTTGTTTTTGTACAGGCAATACCTCCTCACACGCATACATCAAACTCATGACACATGCACCCACTCTACTTATTTTACTGACGGTTTTCCTTAGCTTGTGTTGTGCATTATTGTATTATTTGAAATGGATTCATTACTATTATTCATCTTGTCTTCCCTGGCTTTTTGTCATGTCCTGAGAGCCTGGTGGAGATCGAGACGTACAGCAGATGCATCTTTTATCCACCAACGTCTCTAAGAGGATATGATGGAGGACGGACATATGGTTAAAGCGGGCCATGCTGTCAGGGAGCTCCTTGAGGCATCATTATTGTTTCAGGGGTTTTCTATTTGGTGATCAACTTGTTTGTCAGAGAGTCTGACAACAGCGATTGCAGAGTGTTTGATGCTGGACAAAGCAATACAAAGCACATTTTTCCTCTAAAACTACAAACGTAATATTCACGCATGCTCCTCTCTGAAAATGTTTATTCTGCAGTGATTCAGAGGAGGACGTTTAATGTGAGTGCTGCTCTTGGTGAAAGATGTCGTCCATCTGTGCCCATGATTTCCATAAACAAAAAATGAAAGTAAATTTGTAAACCAGAGAGTCAACTTTATTTTTTCTTTGCTTCCTTCTGTCTTTATGTTCTTATTCATACAGTTTGGAGGAAACAACAAGACAGATGGCCCCTCATCTGTTGCTAATTCTGGCTTTAAAGCACTCTAAAACATGTGATAGGCAGGACAGTGACAAAGTTTCTTGTTATTCTTCCGCTTATCATTAAAGACAATTAGTTTATTATTATTAATCAGTTCGTCAAACTTTGGTGAAGTAAATATCATGTAAAAAAAAAAAAACACTGTCTAATTTGTATCTAATTTGTATTATGATAATGAATGTTTCTTTTTCTTCTTGTTTCACTTTGTCCTGGATGAAAAAAAAAAATAAAGTCATCATCATTCTATAATGTACAAAAGAGGAAAAGAAACATGACCGTGTTCAGCTGCACCAGAAGACTGGACGTGATCCAGACATCCCGACAGCCCTAATCTGTGTTTGTGCCAAAATAAAAGCCACAATGTATCGGCACGTATCGAGTGTGTGTCCAGCGTAAAACCCCCGGCAGGCATGAGATGTACATGCAGACTTGTCACTTGTCTGGCGGCACAGTGGTGCAGTTGTTAACGCTGTCGCCTCACATCAAGAAGTTGTTGTTCTTTTTTTTTTTTTTTTCTCGAGCCTGCTGGCCAGGTGGAAATTAGATTCAACATTTGCTTCTGATTAATGTGGTTGACTCTTTGCTACTGTGCATGACTGGTAGTTGGTGAACCAACTTTGAGATGCATCTGAGGTAGCCTAGCACCGAGCCGTCCACCGCTCCACTGCCCGACCCATTTTGGTTGTTGGGGAGGGGGCTCCTTCATTCTCTTTGAGCGGTAGAGGAAGGTTCATGTGCTGGTGCTCGCCCTGTCTCACAGCTGTGTTATTTTTTCAGTGACACGTCGTTGGTCTGTGGCTGATATATGATGGCTGCAGCCTGACACTGAATAATGGCCGACGCTTCTGCGTCTGAGTCCTCAGCCTCACTTCCTTTTTAAACTCTTGGCGCTGTCACGCTTATGCATTTCTTTCAGTCTGTGTCTTTCTTTTATCTCAATCTCTCCCTGTATGTCTTCTCCCCCCAGTGATGCGTGGTTTTAGCTGATTGAAGAAACATAACCACTTTACCAGCCAAGTTGCCATTTGGCTGCTCCGTTGTCTCTCGCTGCTTCTTTCCACTCGTCTGCCTCCATCCTTTCTTCTCTTCTATCCCCCACCCCCACCCCCAACTTCTCACCACTCACCCCTTTCTCTTTGTCTCTCTGTGCAGGTGATCTTGGCAGACTTTGACAGACAGCTGGCTCAGCCAATGACAGAATTTAAGGACTTTTAAAGCACGTCTGCAGAGTCCTTGGGACAGACGCACGTGGGCGTGTACACCAAAAGGTCTGTGACCCCGGATGAGTATCAGCATTGCTTCATTCCCTGTGAGAAGAGGACGGCCCCCCCTCCCTGTTGAAGCGTAAGACTGCTGTTCAGTAAGTTATTCAGAGCCACAGTATTTCAATGGCACCAGTGATCGTTGGCGAAAGATGAATCTGCTGTCCTATCAATTTAATCGTTTAATCTTTCAACTTTCGTTGACCGAGCGCTTTGGTGACAAATAAATCTAATTTCTGAGTAAAGCCTTAAATAAATGCAGGACTGTTGCCGAGGCTCCATAGTTAACGTGTGTGTGTGTGTGTGTGCGTGTGTGTGTGCCCGTGTCAGGTCAATGTACAGTGCAGTGTTTTAGAGTAGTTTTAACATCTTCTGGCTGCAAGAAGTAATCTCCAGTGGCATGCCGTCAGGGCAAGCGAGGCAAGCAGTGCTTAGTTAAAACTAAAAATAACCCTCAATTACAAAGATACTGAAGTGAAGCGAGATCGCATCCTTACATCTGATCTCGCAACAGCTTTCTGTCCCACTGAGGAGCTGTTTGCCTGTCTGCCCTGGCCACGGAACATACTGCCATCTTGCGGTGGCCACGGGGTATCGCCTCTGGTGGCTAGCTTGAATCCCAGCCGCTGTATCTGTTGTTTCTGTCATTTCGGCGGGTGCGGCCGTGTCTTGTTCAGGCGGAGAGGAAGTTCATCTTAAATTTGGAGGTTGGCACATTGAGGAAGACCTGGTGTGATTGGTGATCAGCTACGGCCAGAGTGTCCTAGGCAAGCTGTCCTTTCCTCAGCTACCGTTCTGAGATCGGCAGTGATATCTCGTGATATGCATCATGCACAGACGTGTGCGGAAACTAAACTTCTGTGTTAAGTGTTGCTGTAAGAGGCAGCTGTGACAAGTTAACGAGGAAATTCCGCTTATTTATCATCTTTGTGCAAGACAGTGAAGAAGTTTAAGAGGTTTGAGACAGAATATTGTCATCGGAGTAGAGCAGCTCCTTTCAGAAATAGCTCAGAGAGGGAGGGAGGGAGGGAGGGAGAGAGAGAGAGAGAGAGAGAGGGAGAGAGACGATGCTGGCGACTGGAGCAGAGAGTTAGCTTGTCAGTTAGCAAGTGCAGCCGTGAACATGGCAACAGAGTGTATGTGCACTTTAGGCTGTTTGTCAGTAAATAAACACGAGGAGACTAAGATTAATGTTCCCTTCTCTCCCTTGTGGTTCAACTACGGTCCAGACGATAAGCCCGGAAAGGTTAACGACGCTGAGGCCGTGTCTTCGCCTAAACGTCAACGTGAACGCACGCCACTGCTAATCTCCCGCGCCCACGTTCTTTTCCTCACAGATCTCGTCTAATCGTGTTGCACCGACACGTAAAAAAAAAAAAAAAAAAAGCATGGAATACAATTTGCTGCGTGCAAAATGTTATACAACACAATATTTGGCACATTAGCAGAAACTTCACCAATCCTTTGTTTTGCAGAGTAAAGAGAGAGCAGCATTTATATTATCTATCACGCCTTTTATCCGAAATGTCCTCCTGCTTTCCCTTTTCCCTGTGTCATAAATTACCAGGACAAACCACTGTTGATGCGTATCTCTATCAGCTTCCCACGGCATCTCAGGGTTTTCTTAATGACACAATGTCATTGTCATGTATTTGTTCAGTATCGGCCTCTGTTGGGGGGGATTATAGAGAACTGATTCCACTTCCGTGTTGTTGTGGGATTTGACATTGAGACACTGCTGTTTATCAAACGTCCTCTCTCTGCCCCTGGAACAAGTCTAGTTGTATTTCTATGGTTCACTTTATTTCAAGATAATGGCCACCAGTTGAGCACCAGTTACAGTGCTTTAGTCATTTATTGTGTCCAGTCGTTTGTCTTTCATTTCTCTCTCCAGTAGAGATTCATTACAACATTACAGTAGACATGAAGTTGTAAAGTCGTGCAGCTTTAACAGCCTCCCCCAGTCTGTCTGAAATAGGAATCAGTGTGTTCCCACAAAGGGATGTTGAGTCTCACTGTTTCATTTCCACTCTACAGATGTGTGAATTACTGTTGAATTGTGGAACAAAATAATATGAAAATCAATGAAACACTACAGACACACCCGCTGAGTTTCTTACCTTGACATCAAACCCGATCAACTCCAATCGGCCTTGGCTGCTGCTGGAGGAAAAAAAAAAAAAAGCCCGCAAACAATTATCTGGTTTGACGTTCCCGCTTTCTCACAGTGTTGGATAGGTTTGAACAACACTTCCTCTGTTTAATCTGTCCTTAGATCAAAAGCAGAAAATAAGATTCAAAAACCACACCCGCAAATATACAACAGGTTTGGAAGGGGTTCAGTTACATGACGGTGACCTCATTGACAGCCTCACACAAAGCCTCACACAAAGCCTCACACAAACAAACTTGTATACTTAGTATATGTGCAATGTCAACATGGGGTTTGAGACAGTGATTTCAGCTAATGCAGCCATAATAGCTGTAGAACAATTAGCTTCTTTCTCTGACTGAATTGTTTGAAGCAAGTCTGACTAGCAAATAAGCCATTAGGTAGCCACAGATCTTTCACACACATTTAACACAAAAGCTGCAACAAGCCCACATGTGCACAGCAAACCTGCGTGTATCTACACACTTTTCGAGCAAAACACACCACCTGCTCAAATGTTTACTCATAATTCGTCTTTCCTCATTCATTTACACACACACACACACACACACACACACACACACACACACACACAGCCTTATCTCTTCCTGCTGACACTGTCTCATTGAAGACTTTTCTATCAGAACTAATTTGCTGCTGCATTCACTGTGCTGGTGACAGGAGTTTCCTAATGAGACGGAGTGCTCACAGTAATGGCAGGTGTGGGCCTTGAATCTGAATTACAGTAATGAGATGAACAGGCCTAATGGTCACAAGCAGAATAATAAGAAGTACAGATGCGGGATGAGAGTACCAGTAATGAGAGCGAAGGCTGGGACACGAGTCAGACGAACAACAGAGTTACAACAGGAAGAGGTGATGACTTCTGCTGTGTCTGGTTTCTTCTAATGACTGAACACCAGAGCCGAGTTGCTCTGCCTCGATGAATATTCAACCATCTGGATGCTTAAAGCAAATCTAAACTTTTCAGAATTAAAGTTTTGGAGCAGAGCCTGAATACTTAAGAGGTTTCCTTCACCAGCTTCCACGTTGTTTTTGTGGACTTCTGCAGATTGAATAGAAAGTCATCTCATAAATACCCATCATTAGCAGTGAAGCCTCCATATTTGAGTGTGTTCCTGCAGAGCTGTTTGCCCTCGCTTATCATGTGCATGTGATGCTTTGTTATTGCTGTGACACCAGTCGTTGGAATGACACTCTTCTTTTTTATTATTAGCCGTTATGCAACTGTATGTGAGTTCACCTCTTTGATGGGAAGAGCAGCAGACTGCGAAATCCCTCCTTATCTTCAACCACGTTTCTCAGCCTGTTCTGATGTCGATGAAGGCTGGAGGGTTGTTTGTTATTTTTCGTAATCTTTCCTTATCTAAACTAATAGAACAGAACATAACACATTATTGTTAACATCAGAATTCTTTCACAAGATATCAAATACATGTAAAATACAAACACGAATGCATGAGTGCAATTCCAACGTGGACTGGAAGAACCCAGATGACCTGGAACTCTTCCTGGCGCTTTCTGCTACAGTATCTTGACATTTCTGTGAAAGCAGAAGGTTCCAAATTGGGTTGAGCAGCGGTGGCCTAAAGGTCGCACGAGTGGGTTTGAGACCAGAAGGTCACGGAACAAACCAGGCAGGATAAATCTGGGTGGGGAGAGCGCAAAAGTAGTGCTTGACCCTCCTATGTTCCTCATAACCCCAACTGCTCTATGGGAACTGCTCTGCAGCCACCAAGAGTTGAGACTTCCTGTATATTACTAGATGCCCAGAAACCTAATTGGGAAGTCAGGAATTGTACTTAAATTTCAGATGGAGGAACATAGCCGTAAGCCCAATTACACAAGTCTAACTCTGTAGAGTCACACTTTCATTAAGGAGGAGGGGGCAAACACACAGACAAGATTTGGAATCTCCTTCAGAGATCTCCTTCAAAGATTATTTTATACACAGCATTGACAAAGAGTTTAATGGGCAGTGATTGGCACTCGTTACGTTGATGTCATAGTGAGCCTGTGAAAGGAAATCCCCCCCCCCCCGTTTGGCCTCTTTGTTGAATCTTTTTTCATTTCATCTTAATCTGAGAAGATCTTTATTTTTTTTAATTGCTCTTGATCAAGTCACCAGTACACACAACGTTTACATAAAGTAAAACACAAAGTGAGCTCTAATGCTGTTTTGTGCACATGAAAACAGTTATATTGTGTTACATTGAGTGTTTAAGGTCACTCGTGACTGATGCATTCAAAAAACAAAACTCACAGTTGTAGGTTTCTGGCATTTCATCACATCTGTCCCCGGAGCCAGTGACGCGGCACTTGTCTTTGAGTGTGGTTTGTAGGCCTGCATCGATGCAGACTCTGCGTTGGAGGACTTCAGGATCAAGGTTTGGAACTTAACGCCTAATGCGGCGGACTCTTAATGCGAACGCGCAAACGTGGTGAGTAGAATGAGAGCGTGTGATTGGAACTGGGCCATACATGTACTGGCCCCACGAAGCCTTGCTTCGGGAGTGGTGCTTTTTTTAAATCACCCAGGAACAATCAGGACAGGGTTGCAGTGACGAACATCACTTACCGGTTGAACCCTGAATGAAAGCAGTCATTTCCATAGTGTGACCAGGGGTGAAGATTTCATTGCAAACTCCCAAGTTCCTGAACAACTTATTATTTGAATGCCATTATGGTATTAAGCACAACCAGATAAGAAGAAAACACTTTTGATTCTTTGCAGAAAATTGATTTGTACTTGTAAGTGTAAGTAGACCTTAAAGAAGGCTGTTGGTTATTAATGCATCTTCCCTCTTTGTCAGCTAAAAGTCATTCAGATGTGCTGTGAAGATAAACAGGAATAATCCACGAAGCGTTAGTTCCTCCGAGTGAGTCACATGCCACAAATACACCTGCAGACATACAGTTACCATAATGTTAAATTGCTGCCGTTAAATTAAAAGAAAAACACGTTGAAAATAGATTAGCTCAGTGTGAACATGTTGCTCTCTGTTCCTTTTAGTGTAAACCCAAGGTCAGGACACGTATTATCACCCTGACAGCAGTGGTGGACTCAGCTGGCTGCTGGCTCCCTCTCACTCTTGCTTTATAACTTTATTGATCTGGACAGAGCAGTGGAGCAGACAGGCCTATTACAGCAGACTGTGTTGGTCACTGCGTCTCTTCTGTGGTTGTTCAGCAGCAGAGGCGCAGAGCAGTGGTGAAGGACGGAGCATTCATTCTCTCGCCAAAGTTTTAGATTTTTTTCAAGCTGCATTGCACAAACAGTAAAAAAGCAACTCGACATTCACCTGACTTAAAGCGGGGAGCGGCTTCTTCTCTGTACCAGCTACTGTGTCATATATTTGAGATTTTTCCACACAGGAATGTTTGCAAGTAGATGACAACTGTCAACTGTCAAGGTGGCCCATGAGCTGTTCAACCTCTTGTTTCTGTTTTCAGCAGAGGAATCACACATTTGATTTTGACCATATCCAAAATGAATCGTTGCTGGATGAAGCCGTTGTTCCGTATGCGAAAATAACAATCTTGGTTTTGTCTGTACTCTGCCCTGATTGTGTGGTCCAGTCTGTCGATCATAATGGTAGCTAAGATGTAACGCATACCCTGATTTATGGTCTATTTTCCTCTAAATGGGACCACCACTAGGGAAGCGTTTGCTGGAACGTGAGAAGTTCCCACTTTGACTCAATCTGACTTCTTTTTACAACCAGTGCAATCGCCCCTGATGATCATTAGATAAAATGCAGCTTCAGGGTATTCAGGGTATTCAGACCTGGGGTCAAAGTTTTACTTTTAGGTACAGTCTATGGTTCACATATATTAAAAAAAAAAAAAAATGTTGTTTTTGTGTTATCTTGGAAAAAATTATCTGAAATGTTTTTTTTGTTTTGTTTTGTTTTTTTATTGTTTTGGTTTAATTTCAGTTACGAGCATAACCATAAACCCACTATTTGGAGCTGGAAGTGGATGTGCTGCCTCTGCTTGTGCTCACACAGCACAGATCTCTCTGTCCCCAGGGCCTGCTGTGTCCTTGGTTGCAGGCTCTGTTCACAGAAAGTGCACTTGGCATAAATATAGAGTGCGGTGACCAGACGTCCCGGTTTGTCCGGAATTGTCCCGATTTCAAGCTGGGTGTCCTGAGTCCCTGCAAATATCTGTAAAACCCTAAAACGTTCCAGTTCTCACTAAAACAAGATCACAGAAAAAAAAAAGTGTCTCTTTAATGTATATATGTATATATACCTCAGATTCTACCCAATCATTAGTAAAAGATTGAATTATTAATAAAATGCTGACCCTCCACTATCAGCTCTTAAAATTCACAATTTTCTGCTCGATCAAAACATGTCATATTATTATTTAATGCCTGCAACTCAGATGCACCTGCTATAGATGTCCTGCTGACTGCACATAAAATTAGTATTGTGGAATAAAGTTGCAGGATGTCAGTTATATTCGTGCTTCTTCAGCAATAACACACACCCAGTTTGATGACGGAGAGGCAAATAAAGCCCAGACCTAAATGGCCCCCACTTCCACACTCTCTCTCACTCCACTCTCCCTCTCATCTCCTCTCCTCAGGTGACTTCCTGTTTAGCAGATGAGCCGAGTGTTGGCTCTGACCTCAGTCATGATTGACGCTGTAACTGATCTGTCGCCAGCCAGTGTACTCCAGTTGTCTTTTACAGTCTCAACACTCTGAGGTGACATGACCGGGTGACAGGACAGGATTTCCAAACCCCACAGGCATTAATCACTGCAGAGATTGGTTCCCATTCATCCACAAGAGCAGTACTGAATTCAGGCACCTCGGTCCAAGACCATAACCCAGCTTATGTATTTCTATTAACATAAAGTCACGTTAACAAGGAACACACAACACATTTTTTTCTACTTAATAGAATATAGAAAGTCACAGTATCTATGTACCGTGACTCCAGCGTTAATAAATTGTCGTTTAAACTCTAACAGCACCTGGTTTGAGTCAGGCAAATGTTCTGGTTCTGGTTTAATACAGAAAAAAATCTATTTGAATGTCGGTTTGTGGCAAGGCTACGCACCCCCGCCTGCAAACGGCCACACCTTCCATTATTCATAAGTTAAAGTCTTAATGATCTGTAAACAGGTGATTTATGTAACACAGTGTGACAGTTTGTGCACTTCAGCAGTTTGTGACTATGAAAAAAAAAAAAAAAAAAAAAAAAACATGCTGTGAATAATGAAATGTCAAGTGAAACCAAACCAGTTACAGTCTAGTTCATTGGAGATGTTTATCAGTGAGCAGCAGACTGAGGGGCTCTATGTGCTGTGGGAAAACACGGGTCAGCTTCAGCAGCTGCCTTCTAGACATAGTGGATATGACGCCATGTTGTCGTTTGGCTCAGGCTGAGCGCACATCAAAGAAATTTTGCTCTCTAACGACACAAATTCACCGTGTAGAATCTTGCAGCGTGCCATCCCCTCTCTCTCCCTTTATCAGCAAAAATAAAAAGACTGTTGAGTTGCAAGGCTCAAGGGGAGACATCGGTGGCTCTGTCCGTGGCGAAATATACAGCTGTTAAAGTCACCTATGGAGGGTCGTCCGGTCCTTAACGTCAGCTGCCAATCCAGACTAAAACAAAGAAGACTACGCCACTGGGTCATCGAGCCATTGCGAAGCTTGTGTTTTGTCTGGGAATAGATTAGTCTAAGAGAGTGACACGTCACACCTCACCCTCACGGTTACACGTCGATGGCAGGTGATCTGATCTCAGGAGGATCCTGTCACACTTGACTCAGGACCGACGTCGCAGCGAAATTAAATGTTGTGCAACTGCGTCACGTTGACGCTGGGTGGTAAGACCCGGCCCACGTCCTCCAGTTCATCCTGAAGATGCTGGATGCGGTGGAGCTCGGGGCTCTGTAAGTGTCAGCCACTTTCTTCAGTCAATGTCATGCAAGCGCTTTTGTTTGTAGTTCCAGTTTATTAAACTTAAATCTCTTCTTCTGTTCTGCTCGATGTTATGTTACATTCAGGAACCAAGGGTCACGTGCACATTTTCTTTACGTACTTCAATAATAATAGACTGAGACTGTACAGTCCTTGGATGTCAGTGTCATGACTATCGGTCGATTAACCTTTTATAAAAAAGGAAGATCTAAAGATTTCTTTTTTACTGATGGCTCTTTACACTTTCTCCAAAATGTACCTGTTGGATCTGTTGGTTCCTCGTGTTGGAAAACACCAACCGATTAGTATTCCTTTCATGAGTCATGGTATCAACATTTCGTTCCATGCTTTAAAGTCAATATTTTCTCTGAGCTCAGATTCCCATTTCCTTTTCTTCATTTGCATGGCAGTATCTTGTGCAGCAGCAGCAGCAACAGTAATCACTTCTGTAAAGCACCGGGCTCTTCAGCTGTCTGTCTAATTAGTTCAGAGCGATTCTTCGTCTGGTTTCCTGCCAAAGTGCCTGAGCTGCTAAAAACAGTTGATGACCCCTGATTGGTCCCTGTTTCCCTGCGCGTTGGTCAGTGTGTCAAAGCAGAATAAGTTTGTCTCTGGGTTTTATGTCGAACTATGGCAGCCGCCTTTTATTTAGAGCAAAGTTGCCCAGTGTGGTTCGTCTTTCATTAAAGAAAATGATTTTTCCATATGTGCAATTATGTTGTTATACTTCTGAAAGCAGATGTTTGTGTATGTGCGTGTTCAAGTCTGCGTTTTCGCGATAGAAGAACCTCATCTGTCGCCAAAGTTCATTTCCTTGGCGTTTCCCTATCATTCAATTTGCAGCGGCGCGCAGACTCCCACCAACACGCAACAGTTTACGCGCCATGTCACAGCAGTCTGAATGACACCGTCTCTTTTACAGTCAACGTGCAGTGCATGCATGGCCGCGTCTGAGACACCACGTGTGACATAAACGACCAATCAAATCAAGAGCTCTCCAGATTCTGCTGTTCATCAACTGAATGGCCACTTCAACCTCCATGACTAAGCAAGATGATAGAGTGAGATGTCAAACACTCAGGAAACACACACACACACACACATAAATCTCACAGTGAATTATTCTCAATAGTTTATCCTCCAACAAAGCAGATAGAGGGTTTAACCTGTGTTCTTCGCTGGACATTTATTGATGCCTTAATTAGTCAAAAACTGAAACGCTAAAAGTGCGTGTTAGTTGTGCACAATTGCACAGCTGAATCCAATTTGTGTGGGTGGACTCAGATAAATATCACAACTGCTCATGTGGGCTGTAAAAAAATGAAAGAAGCAGTCTTGGGCAAGAGAAACCGAGGGCACATCTTGAAGATCATTGAGATTTTGCATTGACGATGAATTCGATAATGTTTTTATCTGTCCGTACGACTATGATGGTGTCCCTGCGCACTGTCTTGCCTGTTGCTCAACACAAGCAGTGCTAATGGAGAAAGTGTGCAGGCCCTGTGATGCGTTCAGGTATGCAGAAATACCTTCCCGCTATTTTGTTTACACCAGGATTAAGATTTTTTTTTCTGGTGTGCACTTAATAGAACTGATGGATGATTACTGTCTTTTGTGATGCCTGGTGAACCCATCCACCTTATTTGAACGCTGGCTACATATTACATGCTGTATATGTCCCAGTGGCTGGGCTCATGATTCAGTAGCCTTAGATGATCTGGCTTTACTCGCCCTTCTGTTTACTGCTAAAGCACTGACTGGGATCCGGCTAGCTTAGTCTGGATAAACATTACAGGGTTTAGAGCCTCCTCAGCTAAATCACTCCTCACGCACAAAGTTTCGGTGGACTCAGTACAACCGGATCTGTATGCTGCGAGCAAACCTCTGAGAAATGAGCTTTAATGTGGGATTTCAGCCTTAATCTCCTAAATTAGTGAGGATAACTTAATAATGGCAAAAACTCTCAATGCATTCTTGTGGTTCTCTCCCACTGTTTGACGACTGCACTGTGGCAGGATGTATGCTGTAAATGTCTGTGCCGAAATGAATTTCAGAGCGCGTGACATTAACAACAGCCTGATCTACTGCTTGGCTTTGCTTTTGTGTGCAAGTGCCCCCCCCCCCCCCCACTGAGGAGGCAGTATGTCTGTGTGAGGCAGCTCGGTGGATGTGTGTCATTGTAGTGTTGCAGTAATGTACATTTCTTATCTGATGCTGGTGGGACCAGAAGGTCACTAACTTTTATTTGAGTCCCCAACTTGAATTTTTATGCAATTTTAATTTTAGAATAGACTTTTTGGGAGGGTATTTCTTTTTTATCAACATCGATCGCTTGTTTTTCCTTTGTGGGAAACTTCTTTATTGAGTTACGTTCATAACAGCCTCAATCTGAATGCCATCGTATCTGGGTCATAGTTTGAAGTATCTAAGCAAAAACATCTCCATTTTCTGGGTTGTTTTGCGCAGCGTGAATTTCAATAAATGTTTCACGCACAGTATTGACATAAAAACCCAGTTTAACATAAATAAATAACACAATCTACCCCACATACTCAGTCATTATCGTCTTCTTTTACCCATGAGACTGCCATCTTTGCCTGAACCAGTAGTTTTTGCGCTTAAACCCAAACTGGTGGGCAAAGTGGGAGGAAGTTATTTGGTAAGAACTTTCTTGTTTCAAGGCGACAGTGCTAATCACTGTGCCTCATTATGTTTTTTTGTTGTTTTTTTTTCTTTTTCTCATGCTTACTGATGTAAAATTATAAAACAATCTGTTTGAACCAAGGTATAAGCGATATTGCTGAATGTTTGGTATTCTCCTGAGTCGGAAGTCCTGCCCAGTGCCTGATCCACAGGGGGCCGGGAAGACACAGACAGGGAGAGGTTCATTGAAATGAAGCAGTGAGAAGACAGTTGTTGGTATTTTGGTTGTGGTCTGGTGCGACATCACTATGTTGCCATTTTGGTGATTTTTTTTTTTTTATCAAGAGCAGCAAAGCAAATACCAGCCATTGATCCATTATCTATACCGCTTATCCTTATAGGGTCAATGGGGTGGGGAGGGGGCAGGGTACATCATGGACAGGTCGCCAATCCATCACAGAGCTAGAATGAATAAGCTACTGGCTACTCTGTGATTGACAGACTGTATCACCCAATCAGGATAGAGTACAGAGCAGGTCAGATCCACCCCTCACTCCTCCTCAGCTTCACCTTCTCCTCCAAATGTGGTTTCTTTTGGTTTCAAAAAATCAAGATGGTGACGGCCAAAATACAAACCGGTGGCTTCAAAAAGGCAAAAGAGTGAGGTTATGGTGGGTTGCCATTTGTTGCTAATCTTAAGGAGGGAGGCATCATCTTTGCTTCGTCCATTAGGAATATTTCAGCGATAGAGGAATATGAATGTAGATATTAAAACCCAGTGTTTTTGAGATAATCGTTGCTACATATAGATGGTGGCAGCAGCAGCAACAGCAATATCAAGAATCACAGTACTCCAGAGGAAATAACCAGTCAAATTCTGGGGGGCGCTTTGGACAACAGGGTGGCAAAAAGAAACATCTGAGCGAGTTGGTTATGCTGCTGTGGTTCTTAAAATCATAAGTTAAAAATCTTCCCTTTTATTCCTGTTTTGTACGGACACACAGGGCACAGCAGCTGCACCCGAACATTAACATGCTGATATCTTTTACAGTGTAAATAGAGAACAGCTCTTCTTTTACAGGTGTGTTAAAAGTCACTTTCGTAGCCTCAGCTTTCCTGTACCAGTCCCCGCTGCGCGCTTGTGTTGGTAATCTGCAGTCAGACTTTCACTCTGCTATTCTACGCTGAACAAAAGCTCAATTCGGCTTCCCCTCCTTCATTCATTCCTTTGTTTGGTGATCATGATGAATGAGTGGGGTTTTCCAACTGTTGTACTACAGACAGCTTGACTGTGCCCATATACTGCTGAACATTTGTAATATAACTCAGCGGATATGAGCCTATGGTGGTATAATACTTTGGTGGACATACAATGACAGACATAATTTGCCACGGTGGGATTTGATTTCCACAGTGATCACAGAAAATATTGTTGGACAGCTTCATTAGTTTGATTCAGCTCCATGCTGTGGAGTGCGGCTCATACGGTTTACTGATAACACTGCTCTTTCAGAATAGCGGACTGTGATTTTCTCCCTTTTCATCAGTTTTGGTGTTTTATCAGAGCAGCGAGAAAACGGGAGAAATGAAGTCTGCAGGTCAGATTAAATCCTCCTGAATTTCATCACTATATAAAGAAGATTAAACACCAGCAGAGACGCGCTTCCATGTGAATGACACGTTAGCTTTAAATCAGTACAAGAACAAGATACCTTACACAATTGCGAAATTAGATACTGTAAATCACCTTGATAACTAGAAGGAATGCATATTATGTCATCCTGGACGTGTTAATACCCAGCTACGAGTGTAGAGTAGACCCACAGGATGTATGACTATGTCGTACTTCCAGGAACAGGTTCTTCTCTTAATGCCTGTGGCCAAAGAAAAACTATCTTTGCTCAATATTTTATACTCCGTTGAGCACAGACAGTGTTAATGTGATGAATCCAGGAGAAAGACTGCACTTATAGGAAAAAAAATGTAAAATAAATCACTACAACTGTGCAGGACACTGTAGCATGCCGCTTTGTTCCGTTTTGTCAGCTGTTAAACAATATCAGTCGTGTTTTTGGATCAAAAATCTTACTTTATTAGTGTTAATTAATTACATATATAACAATTTCAGCATGTAGTGAGACAAGAATCATGTGGTCTGAAAAAAAATGAGCAATTCGCTGACATTCCTTTCATGTTTTTGTCATATGAACCCTCCCCGTTGGCGCGTCCCCCGGGCAGCAAGTGATGTGTTAAACTTGACACAAGCTCACAGAAAAAAGCTTTTAGCTGTAATTTGAACTCTAATCTTATAGACTAGGCCGGACATTGTAGCTGTGCACAGAATGATGTCACATGGGCTCAGTCTGGTGCTACACATCTCATGAAGATGTTCTGCAAAGTGCAAGAATACAGTATTGGGTCCACAGTCGCTAAACAGCGTCACGTTCTCCCATCTTGAAAACGTTACGCCCTGAAAAGAATGAACGATGCTGAGAGATGCTCAGACGGGCTTCCTCTCTAGCAGCTTTATTGACCTATTTACAGCCATAAAAAAAACTATTTTCAGATGTTAAAGATGAGACATGATGAAGAAGCTGTTAAAAAGTCCAATAATCAATGAACATAAACTTGTATCAATATAAAATCTGTTGGAAATAAACAAAAATATTGCTTACTTTTTTATTTGCTTTAAAATGCTTTTAATATTCCTTTCGTTTGCCATAAACGATTACTTCCAGAATGAACACACACATTGGTAACTGATCATGCATAGTCATTAATTCAAGTTAACCACACATGTACATGTCAACAATCTCATTCTAAAGATGTCTTACTAGCTCAACACAATCAAAATACGATGTTTTGCACCTGCACTGGCCACTGAGGGAATGGAGCCTCGCTAGCTTCTATATTAACAATTATCAATCGAGCAACTCAAATAATGCTTCCAACATTTGATTGGCATATTAACAAAACACAAAGACTCGACCACACACCGAAGTCTGAGAGCATAAATATTCATTTTAAACCTGAAAATGGGAGATATCCATAAAGATGCTCAGTCGGCTTCAGCCTCATTGTGAGTGAGGTGCCATAGCCAAGAGTTCCCCCCTTTCGATTTCTTTCACGCATGATGCTTCAGCTTTTTTTAAGGGGCTCAACAGGTAAATCCTGAATTGAATCCTCTTGACAGGTAGAGGTCTTTAAACTGTTTGCACGCTTCTGCTTTTTTAATTAATCGTGATTAACTATCCGTGCATTATTTCTTAGTCTCTATTAATTCTTAGTTTCTATTACATTTTCATTGCCTTATGAGTTTATCAAGCATCAGCTTTAATCACATCAATCTACCACACACGCACAGATTGCCGTTGTCTGATTGGCTCGCGAAAAAAAAAAAAATATATATAACAGAATACCCTCAATGTGCAAAAAAAATAAACAATTAAACCACACACATTCACGCATAACTCAGGACAAAACATTCAGCAGTTGCCCAGGTTTCAACCACGGCTACTTAACATTAGCTGCTTACGGGCTAAACTTTTGCAAATAAACGGGACATGGAACCGAACACAGTATCACAAAGGTACGGTGCAAACATCGTCTTATCCCAAGACACTTCACACATCAGCAGCGTACGTGCAAAGTGCACGAATATCGCTGACTTGCTCCCACGAGACTCCGCTGTGACGCCCCCTGCACGTACACTGCTCAAGTAGTAATACTGACGCCAACCGGCTACTTCCTGTCACTCATCACGCTGGTAATGAATAACACATTTGCCCTAAATAGAACGAGCGCTTTCTCTCTGTAAACGCACATGCAACGCAAAGTGAACACAAGAAAACCACTTTGACTCACATTATTACATCCCAGAAATTATTACCAACATGACTTATTGTGCCACGGACAGTTGAATCCGAGCTAGATCTCTGCCGTTCTCCCCTGCCACTCCCTCTGATTCCTCTGCTGTACGTGACTGAAGTGTGTTCAAGCACAGCTCAGGATGCGCATTCAGCTCCCCGCTTATATCTCAGAGGATTCGGGGGCACGGGGATATTATGCTCTAGTGGAGACAGAATGATGATATTTTATAAGAGTTACCCGACGGCAACACCCTGACTAATGTTCTCAGTAGCAGATCCCATCTGTGTGATTATAACAGCGGCCTTCTCCTTTCAAATGTCATGGTTGATGAACATCTTTGGCCAAGACACAATAATTGTCCATTATTTGTGCTAATTGCATGTTGTGTGTTTGGTTGTCTATGTTTTTTTTTTTTTTTTTTTTAATGCTGTTCCTGCTGTACGCACACATCTCTGGGACAAAGTTTCCAGCTCAAAAACGAAGACATGCCATTGCTCTCTTTTTTCCTAAGAGGAACATTACCTCTCTGCAGACTTCACTGGGAGAACACAGATCGCAGTTATTAACACATATGTTAAAGCACAGCTTCCGTGTGTATGTTTGTACACCGGCCGCGTGTTCGGAATTTTGCAACTCAATTACATCGATCTTGACAGTTGCGTTGCTATCATGCAATGACCTTCGGACACCTGTGCTTTAGGATTACTGGAGCTGCGGACTGATATAGATCTATTGCCATGGTGGTATCACTGCTGATATTGCCCTGCTGCCCCCGTGTGTCCACGGATCAGCTCAGCTAAGGGTAGAAGCTAGAAGATACCTTTTGCTAGTGGGAATTGGTGAAATTTGGTTGAGCACTGTATGAACTGTATACATGAACTGACGCGCACAGCAATGGTAGCAATGCAAGTCATGTAGTAAGTCACTTCAGCATTCTGATACATGGGGATTGAAGCTGAATGATTGCCTTTTATGAATTTGGGCCCCTCAAACATCCGAATTTGGCAAATCCAGTGCCTGACTTTCACCAGTCATCAGGGGCCATGCCAAGTTGGTTTGGAACAGACTGGTTCAGTGTTTCCCTCACTGGCTATAAAATAAATTGAATTCCTGAAAAGAAACTAAGTATAGCCCTTCTGACCCATGCATCTGGCACTGTGGTAGTTTTTTTTTTTTTTTTTTTTTGATATCATTAAAATAGCAAAAGTGACATGGACAGGTGCGGAATGCATTTGTTTTGCGTTTGTCACTGTGCTCTGGAGGGTCAAAATAGAGCCCTTGGAGTTGTTGGCTTGGTTTATCACTGAGGCAGACATTGAGATACAGCGGATGCTTAGCTGACTGTGGCGTAGCACCGAGAGGCTGTACGGATTTCACACTGTCATGACTGGGTAGTCTGTTGCACGAGTGACTGACTGGGGTACATTACAAAGATTACCTACCTACCGAACACCTGGCTCAGTCAGCATGAAAGTAAATTTGCACTGAGGATCTAAACGCAGCAGAAGCTGCTGCTCACTCTCTTTAAGCCAAACACCTCTTCCTCCCGCAGTACAGCGACTACAACCCGAACAGGCTTCGTTGAAGAGAGGGTGTCAACAGCCCACTCTTCCACAGAGAATGTGTTTGGACCCGCAGCATAATGAAGATTACGGTCTTTCATTTTCTCCAGGCTGCTGAATATGCAAACGACATGCAAATATGCTAACATGGAACCTTCCCCCTTTAATTATAATTCCATCCAACTGTAATTCATTTCACTATTATTACCATCAAATATTGACAACATTCAGTGATAGTGCAGCGAGGATAAATTTAAAACGTTGGCGAAACCATGGTGATCGTGTTAATATGAATGTAATGTATAGAAATGAAATGCTGGCGTAAATATAGCGCCTTATCACAATATGGTTCATGTTTCAACGAAAGGCTGGATTTAGATTTTGAAGCTTGAGCTCTCTCCAATATGTGCGCGTGGCAGCTACGACGCAGTTGGGGCTAAAGGGGAAGATGACGGTTATGGCAAATGAAGGTAAATTAATGAGACGTTATCGTTATGGGTTATTCGTGTATTGTAGTGTCTATGGGTAGGTGGCTAAAACATTTTATGGGAAATGATTGGGGTGTTGCTGTTTAAATGCAAATGTGATGTTTTATTCTAATGTATTTTCGTGCCTCCGTGAAGCACATTGATTTGCCTTTTGTCTAAATGGTGCCGTGTAAACTGGCCTTACCTTAATAGGTTCAATGTACAGTATATGTTTGTGATTAGGGGTAAAGGGCCGAAACACTGGAATGGCCCTTTGAAAGCAGGTTTCTTCATCATCTGGTCCCTGTTAAGCTTTGGTGACTAATGTTGGTTTTCATTTGTCTATACAGATAGAGACAGAGAATGAGAGGATTAGTACAATGATGTGTCAAGGGTGGTTTGACTACATACTGTGGAAATCACTTCGACAGCATTAATGGCAAGATAAAGGCACAAAGATGGCTGCCACATGTCAGGCACAAAGCCAGTGCTCCCAAACAGGCTTTCTTTCCTTTCATTTTCTTTCTCTCTTGCCGTCTCTTTTCCATTCTTCGTTCTTGTCTATCCCCCCTTCCTCCTCCCCATCCTCTTCCTAATAGATCTAGAATAGAAGCAGCAGGAAGAGCGCAGATAAGGCCAAGTTCTTGTAAGCTCATATATCTCCACAGACAGGCGGGATTTCCTCCGTCTGGTTCTGGAGATGCTGGTGATGAATCCCAGCACCAGTGGTGGTCTCCTGAGGGGGAATCCAGTTATGTCCCAGCAGTGGCTCCCAGTATACAAACCAAAGCTGTCTCGCAGAGCTGGGTTTATTATCAGCTCCTGTTGCCAGGAAGGAAATATGATAGTTAAGCGAGTAAACACACACAAACACACACGCAGTCTGTGATGCAACAGTAGTTCAATTTTCTTAGCTCTTCATTAAACGTGTGTTTACTCCTTCTGAGCTAATGGCCTGCTCCTATTGGTTAAAACCTCTACTCTGTGTGATCTTCAGGGACCTATCAGAGCTCAACACTGTCTGGGGAATGCTGAGCTGGATGTACTGATGCACTCTGGGTAGTCCTCCGGGAACCTCGTTTTTTTTCCTGTGGTGGGAAGTCAGTGAAAATGAGGCGTGTGTGTTTTCGTGTGTGTGTTACTTGTACTCAAGGCTGAAGAGACCAACAGACATTCTGCGTGTTCTTGTTTTGGTTCCAGCTGCAGCTGTTTATCACTGGATGGGTGGAGCGGTAGGTCGGGCAGCAAAGAGTTAAGTAGACAGAAAGAAAGTGGAGCAGGTAGGTAGGTATACGTATGTAGAACCCGAGTCTGTCCTCTCCTGAAAAATGACAGAAACCAGTTATTTTTAGTAACCAGATCCCAACCAGAGGGTAGTAGGACGGGAAAAAAAACCTAATTTTACACTGTCTCTGACAAGCACTCTTTTGTCGCTGGTAGGTATGAAGACTTGTCCCGCTCTTGTGATCATGAATCACGTGTCCACATAATAATGAAGCCAAAGCTTCTCAAGCACAACAACGCGCAGTCTGTAAGTTCTGTGTGTTAAAAATGAAAAATAACAGCTCGAACCAAAATGGCTGATGACACAAGCTTTTAAATGCCCCCTTATCTGTTGTCCCGCTGCTTTTGATACAGAATCTAAAGCGGTTCACATCCAAACTTTATGAACCAAAGGTCCTTAAATACGACGGAAGATGGAGGGAGTCAGTTCAACTCTGTTTTATTCACATTTCCCCTTTACTTTCTAAGGCCAGAGCTGTCAACATCACAAGGTGACCTGAACCACAGTGATCCAGATAAGTAGCTTGTAGGATATTTTAATATTTCAGTCAGCGTATTTGAGGCGTATAATTGCAAAGTAAGTGCGTGCGGGATAACTTCCACTCTCCAGTGGCAGAGATTTGAGCAGCGTGGGTTAAATCCAAGGTTTTCTGCTGGGACTCTTCAGTTTAACAGACAAACTCAATCTTGACAACTAAAGCTGCTTGTAAACTCTTTTGTGGAAAGTCGAGTGCTGAGGTTAATGCACATCTCACTTAAACACCATTCACAGATCCAGAGAATTAGGAAATGTGTTGCTTTAGCTGACACAAGGTTTGTTTGTTTAAAGCAACATGCTGATTTGTTTGGAATGGTTTGCAAAAAAGCTAATTCTGCAAATGCGGGCTCTGCACCCACATGGGATTTGTGGCTATTGTTATTGTGTACTATAATATGTGTGTTTCCAGGTTTTTAGTGATGTTTGTGTTCTGGCTATGTATCCAAAAAAACACATTTATATCGGGTACTGTATATTAATAGGGTAATCATGGGGTAACTAGGGGGAAATCCAATGTAAAAAGAAAAGAATGTTATAAAAATGTATAGTTACATGAACTTAAAACCACTGCATGTAAAACCTGAAGTCTTTACTTTGATGCTGCCTAGTGGTCATACAACAGATGGCAGTGTAGCAGATGACAGTGAACACTGCTACAACGCAGATTAGAAACAGAACAGATAGAGCAGAATTCATTCATCAGAACACTTGAATGAGAAATTGTTGTGGAGCAGATAGGAATTGGCTTGAAGAAGCTTCTTTAAACAAGAAGCAGGAAGGAATTCATAGTCACACCAGTATGAAATCTTGATTCAATGCCTCCATCTGCAGCTGCAAATAGCAGTTCTGATACCATGGTGTGCATAGGACAAGATGACACCTTAGGCCACTTCGCCTAATGTATGTTGTTTGCACATCATTGCTGTTACAGCAGAACGGATATATGTAAATGTGACAGGAGAGGAGGAGGAGGACTAACAGTGATCCTGTGTGGGATTTAATGTGTTGTGTTGTTGATCACAGCATCCTACCACTTGCATCTCTCCAAATTTATCTCTGCCTGATGATATACCCTCACAGACCGCCCAACTCCTCCATCCTCCACCTCATCTGCCTATCTATCCCCCATCTATTCCCCCCATCCTCCAACTCATTTGCTTTAGATGCAACACGAAGCAGCAGTGTTGTCGATGTGATCTCTGATTGCAGCATCCCACCACTTCTGTCAGTCACAATTCATCATTTTATACATTTCTCTCTCCCTGTAGCTATCAATCGCTCTCTCTTTCTGTATTTGTTTGTTTATTTATGAAGATGTGATATGAGGAAGAGATGGAGCTGATGCTGGCTTGATACCGATCACAAGAACCCAACGTTTCTGTCAGTCACAATTTATCATTTTATACACCCCCCCCCCCCAACTTTCACTCTGTGTCACTGTGGTGTTGATTTAGTGAGGGGAGGCTGTGATATGAGAATTAGCTTTCGCTGATGTTATCGTGTGATGTTGAATGCAACATCCCACCATTGCTGTCCAGCGGAATTTATGATCAGTTGATGGTAAGACAGCATAACCCACTTCTCTCTCTCTCTCTATCTATCTCTCTCTCTCTCCCTCAAACACATATTTTGTCAAAGCTGCCTCACAGCAAGACTATAACTAAATACTTTTTTTTTTTTCCAAAACTGAGTAAAGTCTGCAAAGTATTCAAAACGTATTCCTACTGAGTATATTACAAAGGAAACTCGACTAGGCCAAAACCTTGTATATGTTTGAACCAATTTGGTCAATGTGCAAAACTGAGGGTGTAGTTTAGTCTAGTTTTAGTTCAGTATCAGCTGATTTCAGTCGAGTTTCAATTCAGCATCAACTGGTTTTAGTCTCGTGTCACGTGGTTTTACACAGCCTCCAACTGCTGCTCCACCACTCTGAGAACGCACAAACTGGAAACTCTTCGATGTAGCTACGTTTTTTTTTCCTCACAGTCACTAGATTTGACACTAGTTGCTTTTCTCTAAAACTAGCACCAAATCATTGTGTATTGGCCAATGGGAAAACACCAACCAAATCATGACATTCAGCTGACCAACCATGATCACCCATGTTTAATAATTTTATGGTTAAATTAAATATACACTTAAAAAAAACGAAAATTACAGTCGGCGCAAGGGAAATGTTGCTGCCACTACCTTCCAAAAACATGTTTGAAATGTGATTGGTTGTGATGATCTGATTTGCCACATTGTTGGTTAAACCCATGATAAACTGTAATTGCAAAATTGAGAATCGATATGTGTCCATAGGTGTGTTCCTTACCAACTACAATCCAAAGCTCTTGGTCAAGGATCACAGAAAAAAGAAGAAAAAAAAAGTCGGCTTCTTTGTACTCCGCATCTCCTGCCCGCAAGGTTTTGTGCTGCTGAACACAATGCTACGCTTACTTCTAGAAGAGGGCCATTGTTAGTCACATGAACACCAGAGAGATCAGCAATTAGAAATTATCAACAGGAGAAGAACATTTCCCAAATTGTGCCCCTCATCCGCACCCACTCCACCATCACCAACCCACCCTGAGGTCTAACACCAACACGATCAATTTCAAATACGCTCCTGGCCATTATTTTTGTAGTGACACAGATGGAGTCTCTAACAACCATTTCCAACCATAGAGGGTGGTATCATAGGAACAGTCTGATTATTTTCCTGCTGACTTTAGGCCCAACAATTTGCTAATTGCCAGCATTTCATCCTCACACTGCTGCTGCGTTTCGCATCGATTCTCTTATTAAAGCTGCACAAACATAAAATGCATCATCTCAACAAGCTGAAAGCACATTTTCTTCAAGTTTTTTTTCAAGCCAGATGATCGAAGTAACCATTTAAAAGTGTTTAAGTTCACACTGTGTTCGGGACATAGCGTTGCGTGCAAATGTGTGTGGCATCGCACGACACACAAATCATTAGCTGTGTGTAGCAGCTAATGAACTAATTCTGGTTCGCGTTGTAAAGTAAAGTCAGCTCCATTGGATTCAAACTTCATTTATACATATACTTCAATGAAACAGTGTGTAACACTATCACAGCATGTGTGCGTGGTGTTTGTATGTGTGTTTTTATTTCTTTCTTACTTGTGTTTTCATCCTCAACCAACCAACCAGCCGTAATCATGAGAAAAGAAATCTATATGTCCCTAGTGGTTCATTATCGTCTCGCACTCTCTATTTCTCTCTGTAAACACTGAGGGTGGAGGTTTTCCACTCTTGTCAACATATTATCTGATAAGAGACAAATTGATTTTACTGGCTCTGTGTGAAAGAGAGGGCGTGAGTACAGCTCATAGTAAATGCACTCCTGATGTCCATGGATGCCACCCAGTGTTTGGCTGAAAAGTGTTGTTACACACAGGTACCTCAGTGTAGTTTCACATCTCCTCTCTCTTTCTGGAGCTTTGACGACAACAGGTCAGTCAGTCAGCCAGCCAGAGGAGAGGCTCTGAGTTGTGTGATAGATGAAGCCAGAAATATTCAGTTTATATCACACATTTCATTTTCCGTTACAAAAAAAAAAAAAGACACTTAATCACTTCGGGGCATGAGGGGCACGGCAACACTTTTTTTTAAGTTGTTGAAATCAGTTTATTGCCTTTAGATGAGGCTAAATGAACGCAGGAGAACAGCCACACCGCCAGCTCTTACCTCATCGGCTGATGGTGAATTATCTGGACAATTAGCAGCAATAATTGTTACGCTGATGTATAAGGAAGACGATTGTCGCAAATAATGGTTATTAACGGCGTTCAGCATGACTAGGCCATTGTTTCCTTTGTTTCCTTCTCCCCCATATTTCTGTCGTCCCCCTGGAGATCATTAGACTCTGATGAAGGAAAAATGAGGGGTAATAGTAAATAATAGAAATTAATATCACTATTTTTTTTTTTCCTTTTGAGCTGCGTTTCCAATTATCAGTAATCATAAGCAGTTATTACCTTTTCATGGGGCAAAGGCACTGTGCCATTTCTAGAAGGGCTATGAATGACATATCGGTCATTAAATTAAAAGTGTCAGACCATAAGGAAAAAGAAAAGATCTCAGTGAGGAAGCTAGAGATGAAGTCAAAAGTTATTATTATTTTATTATGGCCACTGTGTTGATGCTGTGTCTTATTTTTTTCAGTTGCATGTAACAGATTTCTGCGAGAGTATTGATCCTTATATATATATATATTTTTTTTTTTTTTTCTTTTTTCTTTTTTTTTTTTTAGTCGGTCCATATGCAAGCACTGTTTCACTGAGACACACACACACACACACAAACGCGTGCTCTCTCACACACGCATACAAACATACACACGCACAGCTGGTGCCATCTGTTGATCTACAGTAGATTAGCCTGCTGGTGGGAACAGCCTCATCTCTCTCACACACACAAGCTGTGATGTGCCAGTGTCTCGGGGCCGAGCGTGACAAGGTGTCAAAGTGTTTCGCTCTGCCTGCCAAGTATCTCTCTCTCTCTCTCTCTCTCTCTCTCTCTCTCTCCTGTCCTGTCTCTCCCTTCACCTCCTCACATCTTCACCATCCTTGCCTACAACCATTCCTCCTTTTCTGCATCTCACTACTCTGTTCTTACCAGCTAGTAAAATTAGCTCTGGACTAAAACAAGTCCAGCGACAGTAACTGGAAACAATTATAGGGTAGTTGCTAATAAACTGTAGTTTATTGTAAAGTGTCAAATTAATTCAAGTATTAAGTATTCGTATTAGCAGGGCATCTCGCTAACACAGAGAAGCTAATTGTTATCTATCTAACTCACAGTAACATTGTGTCCTGTGACTTATATTCAGTTTTTTAGAGCAGGTGATGGGTTTGGCAGACAGAAACAATCATACAGTCTATGCTGGCAATGTGCTATCATATAGGTACACACACACACACACGCACACACACACACACACACACGCACAAAAAAAAAATAGCCTCCAGTCCTGAAAGATTGTCGCCACCTCTGTCTGTGTTTTTAATGGGTCTTTTATTTTGTTGTTCCTTCTTCTCTTTTGATTTTTTTTTTTTATATTTGAGTCTTCATAAACATGTACATCAATATGCATACCTGTATTTGGAACTGTGGAAAGGCCTTTGTGTAAGATTTGTCTATTTATCTTTTCATTATCTTTTTCCCATCCACAGTGAAAAGGGGGGGGGGGGGGAGACAGTGAAACCATGAAAAAACAAAACAAACAAACAAACAAAAAAGTCATCCCGCGGAGCACCCGTGCAGACACGTGCACATACAGGCACACTCATTCTGACGAAAACACCTAGAGACACGCAATCAGAAACACACGCTGGTTACCCAGCTTTTGCTGTACCGTAGTCCGCCTTCCCAGCCAGTCTGTGTGTTTGCTTATTTTGGCAAACACAGCATGAGTGTATGCATGTGCACGAGTGAGAGACAGAAAATGTCTGGGTGTGTGAGTGCGTGTGTGAGGATGCCATCTGTTAAAATATTGAGTAGAACAGACCAGTATTATTCCCACAATCCCTCTCCTGCTGTCCCCTCTCTTTGCCATCCTTTACTCTCTTTCGTCTTTCTATCTTTCTATCTGTCTATCTATCTATCTATCTATCTATTGATCTCTCTACTGCTCTCTCACACTGGTGATTCTCTTATCAACTACACCTCCTCTCTTTGGCTTCAGGCACTTCTTTCTGCAGCGCCACCAAATGAACCAAACCTGGACGTAAACAACGGTGTCATCAGTGTATGATCACACGAGACACCCCATTTACAAATCTTTTCACATAAGACATGCACACGTTATGATACGCATTGCACAACAGTTGTCTGGACGAGCGACGTCAATAACTGAATGCAAATTCAGCAGTGTTTGACATTTTGACTCTTTCGGCTCATTGCTCCAGCGCATGTGAATGTATTCTAATGCCGTGCGTTTGAATACACTGCGTTATCGTGTGCCTACATTCCAGCCTGGTCCCGTGTCGTCATGAAAATTGAGCCAATACAAATCAGGTTATGGATGGAAGAGTTTGAGTCAAGCGTTTATCTGAATCAAAGTATGGATAAAAAATGGTAGTTTAAACAGCAATAAGGCTGCATTGTTCTGGTGTTATTCTAGTGTTGTTTACCGGTTCACCCATCTGTCCATAATCTATACCGTTCGCTAGAGCCAAGCCCAGGTGACATTGGGCGAGGGCAGCCAGGGTAGGCTGCCAGTCTGTCACAGGGCTGACATATCCAGACAAACAACCTCCAGGCATTTTAGAGTCACCAACCAACCGACATCGAGGCAACAACGCTGACTGTTGTTTCAGACATGTTTTGGAGCTGCTTCTCTTTTGGTGTAAATCTAGACTTTTAGAATATGATGCAAAATATTGTAGGGTTTTACATTTTATTCATGTGACTTGTGATTGGTTCAAAGGCCCGAAATGACATATCTATCTGCCAACCTGCTCCGAATGCAGACTTTGCACTCTTTATATTCCATCACTGCACTTTTCCCTTTGCTAATGACATAATTACTATGTCACCAAACCCTAAATATGGGTCAAAATAGCCTGCCGCACAGATGACCGTTGGTCAGGTTATTTACCGGAGGACAGTGTCTTACATTACATAACGGCGGTGTGAATTATGATTGTGATTATCAGGACTATGTAAAGGTTTTATTGGTGCCTTCAAGACTGGACAAATTATGTAACATGTTAGCTCAGAAAATACTCAGATGTATCACTTTGGAAGGAGAGAATGAAGTTTTTTTTTTTTTACTTAACTTTTGAGGACTTTATTTGGCTTTGTTCACAAGCTTTTCTTTCTCTTTTACGATTTATTTGGAATAATTTGACCAATTTTTTTTTCTAATATTAATACATCGCCGGATGTCACAGTAATCTTGTCTTCTTGTCTTATGGCTCATATCCTTGTGCTTTTTACCGTGGGTGAACTCATTTTATACCATCTACAGTGACTTACGGAATCTGTCAATCAGCCTTTAAATTTGACTCATTTTGGTTACGACTGTGTGGATAGAGCCTCACGGAAGACAACTCTTTTATAAAGACTAATAGTGACATTCAGCTGACAAGAACCGCGTTCGTGGCCTTCCTTTAGTCTGACGGTATTGTTGATGTCTTTGTAGTTCCAGTCATAGGAGTTACAAATCTCAGAAATGGATTGTTGTGTTGACAGCTCACGGCAGCAGTGTGATGCAGTGGAGAGCCTCCTTCTGCAGGATGATTTGGTGCAGTCCACCCTGCTGAATCATCCTTGACACAAAATTCCAACCGGAGGTTTTATTTGCTGGATGATCATGACCTCTGACCTCACTGTGGAATGAGGAAGGTAAAGATAGAAATACCCTGTGAGGACCTGTTAAGCAACACGTTGTCATTTTAGTTTGAACAGTCACTGATTTGTAGACGATTCTTGCATCACTCTGTACAAGCATGTGCAAAACTTTCTGCAGAAATTATTAGTTACAAAGAAAATGTAAAATGATTAATGTCCTCATGAATAGTTTCAAATAAGTGCTGGGTTTAAAATCATAGTCTATACATACTAACAGATGCACACATAGCCTCTTTGATGTCACCCGTAAGTGTCTGGAGAGTGGTTTTGAAGCTCAAAGTGAGCTGCTGTGCTGTCACCATCATGGCAGCACCTGACTTAACCAAACTCCTGGCCAATCCAAAAATGGGAAAATAGGTGGAGCATATGTGGAGCTGAGACGATTTGTGTTGAGCAAAAGCTTACCCACCTGCCACGCCCTCAATGATCCAGAACCTGTAAACCTTGATAAAAATGCATACAATAAAAAGGAACCCACAGTATATTGTCAGCATGGAAGAAATCTGCTATAGAGACCAAATGTTTTTTTGTTTTTTTTTTTTTGTTTTTTTGTGCCAGGCTGTAAACATGTTTAACATGGGAGTATATGGGGACTGACCATAGACTGACCATAAACTCATTTGGAAAATGTTTACTGAGGAACTAAATCAAGTAAGAAGTAGGGTCATTTTCCCATCCACTACAATACAATTTGACTTCTTTTTACAACCAGTGGAGTGGCCCTTCGATGGTCATTAGATAGAATGAAGGTTTAAGGCTCTTCACCATTGGATTCACCTTTCAGCACCTCTCTAGAGCTTTTGAGATAGAAAGTTAAACTCATGATTTCTAAGGCACACACACCGACAGGAAGACATTCTATAGAATTATTTGAAACCTCAAACCAGTCCATGTTTAGAGAGCTGAAAAGAGGCTAAAAAAATATCCTCAGTGCTCAGCACTGGTGGGAGCACACAGCAATTGAAAGTAATGAGAAAAATAAATTGTCCCTGTGCGGAGAGGTTCTTGGGTATACTCACACCCTCATCAATATTTATGCAACATAGTCCAGTTATTAATTCACGAGACCTCCATGTTTCAACCGTTACTGAGGAGGATCCTGAGGGTTTTGAATGTTATTGTCTCTGGCCTAGAGCGATGTTTCTTCCTTGAATCTCTGACAGAGCCCGAACATGTACGCACACACACAGCACGTTGTGTGATCAACAAGTCCCGACTCCTCCCCCACTCCTCACCAGACTGACCTGGACTTCTCACTGCGTTTGATTCTGTCAGGTTGGATGCGGGGAAATTTAAGCTCTTGGATGAATATGCAAATAGTCAACATTCAGGTGAAGCACACGGCAAAACAAAACAAACTTTCCTCTTAACTTACCCAAAGTGTTGCAGCGCCCTAAATCCAATGTCAACCACAGCCTCCACTGGCCTGCGGCCTGGGAACTACTGGGAAAACAGTTTACATCAAGGAACAAGCTGAATAAAGTAGAACTATACTATACTACCACTACTATATATTATTTTAATGTAAGGAAAATGTAAGGGCAACGTACACTGGTGGTGAATGATGTGCGTTGCTCAGCGATTTTATCACATTCGCTCCTCAAATCAGCACATTTCAGCGGCTGTACTGTGCACTGTACACTGTATGCGTGTCCGAGAGGGCCAGTATGTGATGCATTCATAGTTAAAAACCAAACAAAAAAAAAACAAAAAAAAGGAAGTACTACTCTAACTGCAACATCTAACCAACATTTATGACCCAGTTTGGGTAATGATGTTAATGTTCAATTTTGTCTTCTCTGCCAAACAATTAATTTAGCTTCCATGGTAAAATGTGGTGCTTGTTTCCACCCTATCAACCCCAGCTGCCTGTGTTGCTGGACTCTGCTCTAATGATTACTCCCCTCATCTCAGCAATTAAGCGACTGAGGAAAATGTTATTGTAATAAATGGAAATCATGTCCTAAAGTGCAAAAACTAGACTGAGGTTTTCTTTTCTCATTAAATTCACCAATGTCCTCCTTATCCATGCAGGGAGGAATGCTAGGGATTTTTCCTGGCAGGATGTAGCAGGTGAAAAAACAAGCGCTCCTTGTGGAGCGGGGAGGGAGGCAAAAGGTGGATAATCAGGATCAGACTCATCTCGGTGCTGACAAGAGGTGAAAACGTGGAGGCAGGAGGGAATCAGTGTGTGTGTTTTTGCGTGTCTGTGTGAGTGTGTGCATGTCTTGTTGTCCTCCTCCCACGCTCCACGACTGGACGAGTTTCCAAGATCAGGCCCTCTCTGATTATTGATCTTCTCTCTTCTCTCCAGTCTTTACCTTCGCCCTCTCCTCCACCTCTCTGGCTTTCATGCAAATTCCCTGCCCCTTTTATAATCCGCCTGTCATCTGTTTTTTCTATCCTCTCCTCTGCTTTTCTTCTGTTGTTTCACCCCTTTCATCTTTGCCCGCAAACTGACTTCTTCTCATTTCGTTTTCTCTGTCCTGTCTCACCCGATTTAATTATTATTACCCCATTAAAGGCCCATTATCAGTTGTCATCACTCCTATAATTCTCCTTAAGAAACTGCCCAGGATGAAGATGCAAATCACTGACAATGTCCTCCCCTGACATACCAGTCTATAAGTGGACCGTCCAAACTGCGTACTATGGTTTTATGATTAGGTGACCTGTAGTAGTATTTAAGCAGTTACGACCGGAGCATATCTCTGTTGAGAGAAGTTTTTTTTAGGGAGGAGGTCAGGGTGTATGGGTGGGATGACAAAACCCAGGACTTTCAAACAGGAAAGTTATTTGTGTTGGTACTTTAGCATGTGGTTATTTTAGGGCAAAATGTGACCTTTCACGAAACCTAACCAAGCTGTTTTTGTGCATAAACCTGATCTGCTCTGCATTTTGCTCTTCATGGATCATAGGCCCTGCCTACACTTGAGCACCGAACGTAAAAGAATAACCATCGTAATAATCCGCCAGTAGCCACATTTCCTGCACTGCTTCACACGTGTTCCTCACTGATCCCGCTTCCCAGGTTTATATGCAAACAAACAGGTGTGTTACTGGCGTTATTTTTAGCCTGACAGACAGCACCTTTGTCAGCGCTCGTGCGAGCAGTTCACGGCGCCATGCGTGACGAAAGTCTGGCACGTGATAATGCCCTAATGAGCTGAGGAGGTGGAGCACGGCTCTACCAGAATCTATGGCAACATTATAGCGTTTAGTTCGGTATATGAACACTCATCCACCCTGTTTAAAAACCCCCAAGGCAGCAATACTGTCTGAGGTTGAAGGGGCACAGTATCAGGACTAAAATATAGGATTTTTGATTTGGCGCCCAGCCCTGCAGTTGTCTAGCATCTTGATTTGTTGAGTTAATTAGCTGAGTGGAGTCAGATTTAGCTCAGGGTTTCAGACTACCAACTACTACTGAGGATGAGTCAGCTTCACAGCAACCCTCAAACTTTTCGCTTTTCCTAACTTGGAGCCTTACCAGCTCGCTTCATGTCTCACAATACCCACCGTTTCCCAACATGGATGGTGAATATTTAGCAGCTTCTGTTAATGTGGTGTGTTCTGAAGCTGTTATCAACAACCTGAAGCCGCCTCACTGGTCCTCTCTCCTCCTCTCTCCTCCTCAACCTCTCAAACACTTGAGTGAAACCTGAACTTCCCAGCATGCCAAGGGTATTGGAAGCAGCATGGTACGGCTTCTTAGCAATTCTCTTTCCTGCTGGAGCCCAGATGGAGACAGAGACCAAATCAAATACCCACAATCCCCTGGGTGAGGAGAGGGTGTCTGGCAGTGTTAGATTAGATGAAGCCATGTCAATAATACAATACTTGCTTTGGCAGTCACCAGGAAAATAAACCTGCTCACCTACTGTAGGTGGTAATAAGGATTGATAAAGCAGAGATATTCTTTAAAAAGGTATCTCATAAAATTTCAATCACATCTATAGAAAAACTGAAGAAACCAACTAAAACACACAAGACTATAAATACTAAACATCTGCAGTGGCAGCCCGTTACACACACACAAACACTTAAAGACACATACTGTATATTCACACATAAGAGATGGTTGGAGGACAAGAGAGTGAGGACGGTAGATAGAAAATGAGAAGCAAAAAATAGAAATAGAGCAATAAATCCAGATAAAGAGCCACCTGAGGGGGCAGAGAAAGAGAAAAAAAGAACGCTATTAAATGAAAGGGTGGGCGGCAGAAAGAAAAGGAAAGACAGCGAAACAGAGGCAAAGGAAACATTCATTTACTGTTGTATTCATGTATTAGATAGCGAGGAGAGCGAGGGGATGAAAACTGCATTCATTTCAGAAATAGAAAACAACATGCTGACAAGGAGAGGTATGATGGGAGAGAATAATGGGAAGAGATAAAGAGGGAAGGAGTTGGAGGGGAAGGGGAGAAAGCAGGTGGAAGACAGCCAGAGGAAAACGGAGAGATAGAAGGAAGGAGCAATGTTTCCTTTTTTTTTATTGTTATTATGTGCATAAAAACATCACCTTCAGGGTCATCCTTTGGAATCCACCTCTACAGAGGGAGGAGGGACCTGTAATCGCCGCAGTTTAGCTCAAAATGATTGCCCCGTTATGCCTATACTTTATACTTATCTTATTTTTTTTTTAAATTTATTTTAGATTTACAGTGAAAATATTTTTAACGTTTTTCACTGAGCTCACTACCTTTTTGTATTCGTATATTGACGCAACAGAAACGTGTTAAAACTTTGATTCGTTGACCGTTTGTTGCCAAAAGGTCGGTTCGGTTCGGTCGATCGGCTGCATCTCAAGGGTACATCCACTCCGCTTCACTTTTGTTTCAAAACACTTTCGCCTTGTTGGCGCCTCCTGTCCACTTTACTCTGGAGCTTTCGAGCCCTGACAATTGAGAGTTTTGGAAATGCTTCTGGACCCACTTTAGGTGGCGTTGTTGTCTGGATGGGCAAAGAAAGAGACCGTTGGAAACTTAGTCCCACCCAGTTTCTCCCTGATTGGGTCTTATCGGCCTCTACTATCAGTGATGAAAGTAACACGAGGAGTTACATGTGTTACTGACTGTTTTGTCTTTGTGAGCAGCAGCTGTTCGGGTTAATTTCATTAGATTTTCTGTTGATGTAGTCTAGATTGACCGCCACGATGCTTGGACAGGTACTCGTGGTCTTGTGAGGATGCATCCTACTAACCTTGGTGATCCCCTGGCTTTTATTCTTGCACATCCAGCAGGTCAAAGTCTTCACTTCTGCAACATTTTGTCCCTTTCTGTTTGCACCATCCTCACAAAAAGAGTTTAGCTCAGAGACAAAGGTTTCACAACATAGCGCTCTGGCCATTTAACTACAACGGCTAAGAATCACATATAAACAGTGGGATTTTATTTAAAACAGGTTCACAGAGATGCCAATGTGGATGAAGACTTTCAAGGGCGCCGCGCCCGCTGTTTGTCATGTAAGCTTGTACACAAGCAACATTTAATGCATGTCAAGATGTGACCGTACCTACCCACTTCCTTCTGTCTGCGTCAAGCATTCAAGGAAAGAGCCGGCAAGAGCCACAAATGTGACAATGAAACATGAATGTGCATTTCACATTGGTATTACCGCGACACTATCAAAGAGCTTCGGATGAACAACACAAAATACATGTACACTATTGCGATTATGTCTGCTTAGTATCTACCTTTAATCACAATGACAATCACTTCATCATAAAAACTGGAAAAAAAAACAAAAAAAAAACACTCAAGCTCACACACTGTTGTGTAATTAAAAATAAAAGATGGAAATAAGGTCTTGAGATGATGGGAAACCAGAGTGAAGTTTTAAATTGGATATGTGCATAGTTCAGTCAATACGCATTAACATTTATGCAAATGATTTGTATTGACTGAAAGTTAGATGACTCGTTACGAAATAACCCTTCAGAAGAAATATTGATTGAGGAAAGAAAAATCAAATGTAAAAAAAAAAAAAAAAAAAAAAGTTTAGAGCTCCATTTTTTATTTTTTTTTTTATCACAAATTGGGAAAATTATTTTTCCTACAAACAAAAATGGGTTGGTGTTATTAAAGACGGGGGGGGGGCAAAATAAATAGTTTTACTCTCAAATGCTGGTAAATTAGTTTCAACCTCTGGGACTGAAAATGAAGTAAGTCATAAAACCGCAGTTCCTCTAATGACAAACAATGAGTCAGTCCTAAGCAGCAACCCACCATGATGGCACCCATTGGTTTGTGAGCTGCCTCCATTTTGTAATTTGGCCATCACCGTCTATAGAGACTATGTTTGAAGAAGAAGGTGGAGCTGATTAGGAGTGGATCTGAGCTGCTCTGTACTCTTTGCTGAAGGAATAAACTGCTCTCTGTTTCCTCTAAATTGGACCAATCTTCACAAACCAATGGGTGACATCTGAAGGGGTTGCCACTTGCCTCTGACCAGCGGAAGCACAATGGGAAGACGAAGGTATGCGTGGATTCTTGAAGAAGGTTTGCATGTTTTGTTGAAGGTTGTCAAGGTTGTCACGCCCTGTGAGGAAACCTTGCACAGTTGCTGAACTCACACCAAATGCAGTGGGAATTTGGCATCTAGCTGTAAAGCTCCGTTACCTGGACCACTCTGACAGCCTGATATTAAATAAAGCTCCACTGTCAGTCTGATATATTGGCCTTACCCCCTGCTCTCATTGTGTAAATTTGCACTTGCGTGCTCTTATCATATCCTGTCCGCCATATCACCCAGCTCCATGTTCTCTACGATACACTTATCTTGAATTGTTAAAAGACAGTCCTTTCAACCTCTCCGCCTCATAAGCTTGATTACAACACTTTCATTTTCTAATATTACGAGACCGTTTTAGAAGTTGTAGGTCTGGTTCTCTCTCTCCTGCAGTGTTGGCCGCCTGAGATACTGAGAATCGAATGTCATTTTGTTTTACTCCCTAACTGCAAAGTCGCCCTGATTTAAATGTAAGACAAATGTCAGTGACACCTTTAAAGCCAAGTCATAGAGTTTTATGTGGTGGATAACTCAGCTTCTCTAGGTTTGGCAGATTTATTGAAACTCCTCATAAAAGCCACAAAGTGATATCTGATAAATTATTGCTTTCATCACGCAAAAGGAAACTTTAAGATATAAAGACATAAAGGCTTTGTTCTGGTTTAGCAGCTTAATGGCTTGGCAGTGGTACAGTATGTGCGCTGGCACTTTCAAGGTCACGTGAAACGGGATGTCAAGATGTAGCAATCGCATTTGTTAAAAGAAACACTGAGGAAAAACCTTCACAGTGATGATTAATAAAATGTTTGATATGTTAACATAAGTGCCAGTATCACAACAAACATTTAATGTGCAGATTAACACCATAATTCAATTCTGTGTCGATACACACATATGGATCATGTTCGTGGTCAGTGTAGCTTTTTTCACATGCAGTATTTAATTTAATTGTATTCCACCAACTGTAGGTTGACGCTAATAATAAAGCAATGTTGTTACCCACCACTAGAATATCATCCCTCTAAAAAAAAAGCTCCTAAATCGTTTTAGTACAGAGTCAATACATATTTGTAGCGCCTCATTTTATGTTTTTAAAGCTCATCCACTCTGGCGGAATTGAACTTACGAGCAGAACACTGAATATCCCCATCATTAAATCAATGTATGTATGCTTGACGTAAAAGGTTTTGAGTAATGTCAGCAATATCAGCAGCTTCACTCCAAAAAGCATCACAGTTGATCTCCGTGGGACTGCGGGCAGAGAAAAAAATAACATCAAAGCTCCTCTGCCATCCTTTGCAATGCAAAAGTTTTCTCAATGAGCACAGAAAATCAATTACCAGCCTATCACTCTTAACTGATTATCTATTTGACCTCTTGTAGTAGTGATCGGGATCAATACTAATACATCTTCACTGCTTATCTACTCCACACCCATGCAGGCATGTCGAATGCACAGTCTTTTACTGTACATGACTAATTGGTGAGAGAGGAGATCCTGATCTTTTTTTCCAAATCAGCTGATCATTGATTCTTGACTCAAGAGGTTTTTCCATGTGACCTCTGCCAAGTGCCTACACACAGTGTGTTGATCACATACTGTTGTACTGCACAGATGAATAAATTATTTAGTGGCAGGTGGCACTTTATTGTTGAAAACAAAAAGTAGGGACACGTTATTTCGCCACGATCTATCTATAACCTCGGGTAAGGCACATCAAATAAAATACTTGGCTCCCAGAGAGCATAAAATATGCCAAAGACATTAGCATCAGTTAGAAAATCCATGATTTACAGAGATTTTAGGGCTGAGTTGGTTAATAGGAAAGCACCTCTGCAGGCCACCTTCAGGCCAACATCACCATCAGCTTTTTACCTCTGTTAAAAGACAATTAGTTTGTAAAATCATTAAAGTGGATGTTGGGTTTGAAAGGTCAACAGTCACTTTAATGAGACAATGTTAAATTAAGTTTTCCCTGCTTTAAAACACAGGCTGCTTCAAACTGCTCTGAAATCAGTTTGTTGTTTAACAATTGAATTAACAGACAGACTGACAGAGAGATTGACAGACAGATGAAGAGACAGATTGACAGACAGACTGACAGACAGCTGTATGACATGTTTGCATCAAACAGGAAATGATAAAAATGTTCAGATAATAAACTCAAGGGCTGTTTAATTGGAGGACATCACATCTGAATAAGAACCGAACACTGTTTACATCTAGACATCTGGCCAAGCTTCACATTCATATCCATCATGTTCTCTGCTGAAAAACACAGATTCCATATGTGGTAATTCACAACAGGCCAGCAAATGCAAATATAACTGTGGTTATGATGATTATTATCATTAGAAATATTATTGTAATGTGTGATTTCTTGTGCCACATCAATGGGCATCTCGCTTTTTTATGATAATATCTGGATTTCCTGCTATTCTGCTGTTTCTGTCAGGGTCTCTGACCTCCCTGTTTGTCACTGCACCCTCTTCTCCGCAGAGGAAACTCAATCCACCAGATTCATAATGACACTCCTGGCTTCTCTACATTCAGGCAAGGTCTCCTGTGAATCAAGTATGACTTTGAGAATCTTTTTCATTTAATTTCAACAAAGAGAACATTCATTTCATGAATTCATTGGTCAGAGGTCTTTGCTCAATACCCTGCTGAGACGAAATATAATTTTTTCTCAGGGAAAAAGGGCAACTAAGTTTTTTTTTTTTTTTTTTTTATTATTATTTTATTATTATCTGAGTAAATAAAAAATGACTCACAATGCCATTATGACTATACTTTTCATAACACAGTATTCACAAAATGTATGAACAATCTGTAAGCAATCAGTTAGACTGGATCCTGAATTGTTTGCTCATGACTATTTAAAATATTTTGATCTTCAGTACCCACTGTACCGTGAAGCTAACATCCCGTTATCCGAACCAATCAGAGTTTCAAGTACAGGGCCTCTGTTATAAGTTAATTTGAACATCTATTTCCATTGTGGTCCTGTACTTAGGTTACGTGAACGTCACATTTGGGTTGAAATAATTATTGCAACCAAAGTCCGGTACACCTGCCGCCATAGGGGCTCTATTTCAGGTGACGCTCCTGTGGGTGGTATCAGAGACTTGGGGCCACCTGACGAAGGCTTGACATGGGTGTGACTTCACAGTGGTCAGGGTGAAAGAAAAGGGGAGCAGGGTTGGTTAACTGTTGAAAAAACGCTAGAGAAACGTAAGTGAAGTCATCATCAAAATTGTTTGTAGTCTCAGTAGTTTACACAAAAATGAGCTGAATCTCTTTGCACATTTTAAAGTTGCTGAACTAGCATAACTTAGAAAGAGTAGGTAACTTTTAGTTCATTACTCCACCTCATATCATCCTACATGCGGGATCTTCTGAATGTGGATTTTTAACAACATAGACTGTTGAGAGCTTGGGTTAGTTGCATGTTAACTGACAACCATGACAACCGAGTCTATGTGTGGTGCCATAGGGGCTCTATTTCAGTTGGGACTGTGGGTTGTATCAGAGAGTTGGGACTAATGACTTGTGTGGCCGTTCGGGTCCGGGGACTTGCTTTAAATGACTTGCATCATTATCTGTTAGCAACAAGAGATTCACATCATCATCATCAAGTTAATATTAAATCCCTGCCAAGCGCCTAAGAGCAGAAAAGCCTGAGATTTGCAGCAGTATTTAAAATAACTACTTTCATCTCATCTCATCTCAGTTCCACCTTCAGTCTTATAATAGAAGGTCCTGAAGAGCAAATTCAAAGTTAATACATTTGATTTGGTTCAAGTGAACAATGATGAATTTGCTGAACATTAATTAAAAAAAAAAAATGAACAAGTATGAAATTCACCTGGTGTTGAATAATTGTCAAGGACAGGATTTTTAAAACATCAGTTTGTATGGAACATCTTTTGATAAACTTGGCATCAGCCTCCTTTCTTCTTGCCAGGATCCTTAAGGACACAGTAAACGGCTTACATGTCGCAGGAATTTGATTTCCCAGATGTTTGTCACATAAAACTCAGGTTTAAAGCTGCTAATTTAAATTAAAATGTGTCTCTTGGTGCCAAGGCAGCTCCTATTCATATGATTGATGATCTCAGCCTCTTCAGACTTGGCCATAATGGCTCCAAGTTTCATTTCAGGCTTTAACATCTTTGCCATCTTTGTGATTTTTTTTTTTTTTTTTTTTTTTTACATTTTATCTATTATTACTCTAAAGCTTCAAAAAGCTTTTTATGTGACAGCCAGGACATACTGTCTCTGCTGTAACTGTGGGTCAGGCTGAAAATATACTTTCCTAGTACAAGTATATTCTTTGCTTCTAAAATATTCTACTTCTAAAATATTCTTTCCGCAATACAAATGACGTGTCCTACGCGTCAGTTTCTACATTTGGATGTATGGACACTGCCTTGTATCAGTCATCTTTAATCTTAATTGAGCTCTTTATCTTTGGCTGTGAGGTTTAATGATGTTCCATTGCTGAACAAACCCTGTCTAAGCTAAGTGTTGAGAGTCTAAGTGCTAAATGGGATCATATTAGGTCTTATTTCTGAAATTAAACTGTAATGGCGCTGTAGTTTAACTTCACTTGTATCTAATAACAGAGTCACTATCTGTTACATCATTTTCTCCCTCCCTCTTTATCGCGCTCATCTATTTCGTCCGTCGTGTTGGAGTTTAACTGTTTGATTTAGAGCCTCATATTTCAGAGCAGACTGTCCTCTGTGATTCATCACCTCTCTCTCTCTCTCTCTGACTTTCTACTTCTTTCTATTGATCACCCATCCTGTGGCGCTGCAGTAGGTCCGTGATGGATTTCCATGGTCCATTTATAGAAATGAAAACATACATACAGTGATGACCTGAGATTTATAGGTTGGCCTCTCCTCTTTGTAGTAAAAGAGAGAGATAATACAGGCCAAATGAATGTGTGGACATATTTATTTGTTCTTTTTATCAGGCTGTGTCCTTGTGATGCTGTGTCCTTAACTCAGGGCAGTGGATTATTACACTCCTCTGTTCATCTGTTTATTTTGTTGTTTGCTTCCATCTCTCTATCCAAGGTGTTGTCTCAGGCTTTTGTTACTGAATTTAACCAAGCAAAGTAGAATTCTTCTACAGGACAAACAGGGAGCGTAATAATATTAGGAAACCGAAAGATCAACACTCTTCTAGACACTGAATAAAAATGTTGATATAGAGAAAGAGCTTAGTTTAAAGGCCTCAGTTGGTGGAAAGTGTCCGTGCTGTTGCAGCACAGGGCTTACCATCTGAACTCAGTGTTTGGAGACCAACGGCTTTAAACTGGAAGGAGCTGAACAACGCTAAAGCTAAAGCTAGAAGCAAAGCTGCTCTAGTCTGTTTGGATTCAGTAAGTAAAGCTACATGAACACAACATGAATTAAAACTACTTAGTTGCAATATATAAGACAAAAAATCCAGGGGAGGAAGCAAAGACTAGTTGGAGGGAACCCACACAGGCACAGGGAGAACATGTAAACTCCACACAGAAAAGCCTCAGGCCCAGGGTTTGGACCCAGAACTTCCTGCTTTGATACAATTTTTGCACAAATAAATAAAAATATTTTTTTTTTGTAGTCTCAGTCTTTAGTTTACACAAAAATAGCAAAAAAAAAATCTCTATGCACATATGAAAATAGCTGAACTAGTAAAACTTACTGGAAAGAGTAGAAAAACTATTTACAGTAAATCAAATTTAGTTCACAACTCCGCAGCACTGAATATTATCCTACACGAGTTCCTCTGAGGGTGGATCTTAACAACACAGAAACTAGAGCGGCAGCAGCCTGAATAAGGATTGTTGTGATGCGCAGAAACCGGTCAGGAATGGTTGTGTTGTGAAGTTGTAGTTGACCTGAAGCCAAGCCGTGCCACAGACTATTTCTAAATGGAGAAACATCTGAGTAGCTCAAGAACAGATTTCAGGACCTGTGCACAGAGAGAGTCTCAGTTCTTCACTGTGTGTTCACCACTCGTCATCAACAACGACATCAACAACATATTCTTGTCCCGAAATGTTCCCGCCATCGTGTGTGAATCGGTGACAGTTCGCATCTGTCATAGCAACGCTCCACGGACTAACATTAGCGTGACTGGGCTAATGTAGCAGTCAGGATGCAACTGACTATTGAACATATTTTCACGTAACTGAGGTTTGACCATTTTTGTGAGTTTGATCTGCCTGCACTGTGTATGTATGTGTGTGTGTGTGTGTGTGTGTGTGTGTGTGTGTGTGTGTGTGTGTGTGTGTGTGTGTGTGTGTGTGTGCGTGCGTGTGTGTGTGTGCTGCCCTATTTTTCATTTAGTGAGAGCGTGTTGTGTCGTTATTATTTAAAGTCAGTTGCAACACCCAGTTTGACGGAAAGGAAACTTCAACAATAAAGAGAAAGCAGTGAACTTGAGTGAATTATAAAGTAGAACAAAGTCAAGAAAAAGAGGAAAAATTCTCAGACAAGAACAAGACGAAGTGAGAAAGAAAGAAACTAAGAGCGGCGTCAAGTAGAGGGACCGCAGGAGTGACATGAAGTTAAAGGGGAGAGGTGACAAAAACAGAGACATGAAGAGAAGCAGCGAGAGAGAAAAGAAGGTAATATGACGTGTAAGAGAGAATAAAAACAAAAATGATACTAAAGCTAAATGAAGGATAGAAAGAGCCAAATTGAGAGGGAAGGCCACCTTGGCGGGACTCAATCGATGAGCTTTCGGACGCTGACGCACTCGACCAGACCATCCGCCTCATCAGTCATTCAAACGCCATCAGTCAGCCAGGAAATGGCCCATCAGACGCACTCACCCACAGCTAACCTCGGACTCACAGCAAATAGATTTGTTTGACTGAAACAGCCCACTAGCCCTCTTTTGATTGGTAGATAAGATCTATCAATCAGCCAGACACCTCCTTAAATTCTGAGGTTTATTGTTATGTGTGGTTCTTTAGGCGACCCCTCGCATTTGTGGGGCTTTCCATTCAACCAATGTGACACCTTCCACTCCTTATCTCCTCCCAACCGAGACACAAGAGAGACGCGACGGTGGAGGATTCTCATTCAGAGATACATCCAATTTATTTTATGATGTCAAGTATTTCATTTTTAATTGTATTTCATTATTAAATGCGTCTTTCCAAGATGCACTTAGGAGTTTTAAACAACCTCGGTGATGCTGAGTGACAGTCAGTGGGGTCACAGACTGGAGGGCCGAGCTGGGAGCAGAAAAAGCAGAACGGAAAGCAGCCATGCTGTCAAGGTTCACTTCGCGGTAGCTCTGTGCAAAAATTCAGCATTTTAGAGTTTGGATTCGGTTAGGCTAAAGAGAAAAGGAAGATACAGCTCTGTCCTGCTGCACAACATTAGATACTTACGCAACATTCAGCATCACATTAGCCTCACAGTGTGAAGCAGTGGTAGTGGCTTATGAGTAACATTTCTGACACATCTAAATGGTAAATTTATAAGACAGAATTCCTGTCGTGTCTGAGAGCTGCAACGCACAACTCAGCAACCAGGAAGTCAGAAGGCTGGTTTGGGGGATGGAAGGACAAAGGGACGGATGGAACACTTGTTCCACATGTACACAGTGGACACTTTAGCGTCTGTTGTGTTTTGCCTGCTTTTCACTCCGTTTATTCCCTCCTGATCAGCTGCTCCCACTGTTATCAAGGCCATTTCCTCAATAATTGAGTTTTAAACTTTCTCTCTGTGAAATCAAATCAGATGGGTTTATATTAATAATTCTATTTTTTTTTTTAGCGGGGTGATCACTGGTAAACATCATCATTCAACCATCAAACATAGTTTGCCTTTAACTGGTTTTTTGTCTGCGTGTATGTGTGCGTCCCAATCGATTGCTTTCTCAGTTTGATCAGTCACATCAGTCACCATCAGGTGATACTAAAATTCTGTCTTTGGTTGATGATCAGTGTATGTTTCTAAATGTGTGTTTGTTCCAGTTGGAGCTGCTCATTCTCCATTCACCTGCCTCTGTTATGCTCTTCGCTAAAAAAAAGAGCAAATGCAGCTTCTTGTTATTTTATAGACACCTTGTAAAGACACCTTATTAATAAGTGTGAAAGCTGCGCAAGGGTGGAAGAAACAACAACCTGTAAGCAAGTGTTGATATCCATAAGAAGATATTTTTTTGTGGTTTTAAGAACCAAAAACAACCACAAACATCTTATCTCCTCTCTCAAGCCTCTCTCTGGATTGGCCCCAGAGAGAGGCTCTGGACCTCTCTTCTGATTGGTTCACTGTTTTACTGAGTGATTGCAACAGATTTCAGATAAACACTTAGAGAACCCAAGTTCTGCAAAGTTCTGCTGGGCCAGGCGAGGGGTGCAGCAATGCTTTGTTGCTATATCACAAAGTTTCAGAGGTCCTGGGTTCGCGGGCTGGTTTTAAGACTCAGTTTCTGAATACAGGCTGTGAGCATTTCTCTGTGGACTGAGCTCTACTTTAACTGCATGAACATAAAAGTTGGACCTGCTGTATAATCGAAGGCGACATGGACATCTATCTTTAAACAATATGGGACCTTTAAAATACCATCACGAATCAATAAAAATGTCACTTCAATCAGAAAACGTCTGTTCACTGAAGGAAGCACACACATCAGGGACCAGTTTTGGTTATTGTTTGATTTTCAGTGCTGATCTGCTAAAATGAGTTATTATTATTATTATTATTATTATTATTATTATTATGTATTCTTTTTTTTTTTTTTTTTACTATCAGCAACATTTAAGGTTTGAACTGACAGTTTCATTTGCCCAACATAAATGGAACCTGCTGCCATGTAATCCTTCAATTTTACTTGAAATATAAAATCATCCAAGTGTGACAGTGTGTCTCTACTTACACACTTATATATATATATATATATATATATATATATATATATATATATATATATATATA
>CM076657.1:5075013-5176830 GCA_038496675.1 Rachycentron canadum | reverse complement strand
TATATATATATATATATATATATATATATATATATAAAATCTAAGCAGTAAGCCTAAGGATAACAGTCACTTTAAATTGGCCAAAACATAGCTCTGCATTCCTCAGCAACAATTCCTAGCAACTTCTTTGTAAATAAGGTGAACTGACCCATGTAATAATTTTTAATGTATATTTTAAATAAAATATGTAATACATAAAACCATATGCTTTTTAAAAGTTAAAAAAAAGATGGTTTTCCATTACACTTTATAATTAGACAGAAAATAATTTTATTGAGAATTACACACATCCATTTGCAATTAAAATGTGTCGATAAACAGCTGAATGTCTTTTAACATGATACTCAGTCTCTGTCAGCTCTGAACTCAGCAGTGAAAGTCAAAATCTGACTCCGTGTCAGGAATCAAATAGAACAGATTTCCTTTAAACCTGATACCCACTGATGTTTGAAAATGTCTGACTGCTGTCAGAGCCATGTAACATCCTCACTGTTTAATAGACAACATTACCCTTCCATCCATGTACAAATCAAGTGCAAAGATACAAGAAAGTTTTGTTTTTTTTTTATCCAAGAACTTTCAGCAAGTTCAGCTCCAGGCAGAGAGGAGGTGGTGGAGGTCTATACCCAGCTGGGGGGGTGTTCTGGTGGGACTTATCACGGGCGGGAATCCCTGGAGGTGGAGCTGAAAGGGGTGGGGGGTGGAGAGTAAAAAAGAGAGAGAGTTGAGGGACCCACAGGGGAGAGAGACTCAGCTCTGACCATCTGCCAGTCCCCAGCCTCTTCCAACACACACACACACACACACACACACACACACACACACACACACGCACGTACACACACACACACGCACGTACACACACACACACGCACGTACACATGCACGCACACACACACATGCACACACACACAGACAAACTCGCATTGCATCCTTTTGCCTCCATATAGTCACACAGAAAAATGCATAACATAAAAGACCCCCGGTGTGTTTTAATATCCTGTGTATTTTCATCCAGTTAGTGATTTTCAGCATTGTTTATAATTTGTGTGTGTATGTGTGTGTGTGTATGTGTGTGTGTGTGTGTGCGTGTGTGTGTGTGTATGTGTGTGTGTGTGTGTGTGTGTGTGTGTGTGTGTGTGTGTTTTGTGTCTATGTTGGCCGAACATATACTACTCTCTCAGGACCAAACAACCCTCCACCCTTTCACTCTTCTAACTAACCTCACATCCTCCTCTCTCCATCTCCCTTCTCCTTCCTCACTTCTCTTCTTCCTCCACTCCCCCTGGTTCCCTCTTACAAATGCACCCTGCGTTCATCTGCATATCCCTCCAACTCTCCTGCTTCATCACATATGTTTAGAAAGTCACATGAATGGAGTTGAGGCAAACTGGTTGAGTCGTCAGCCGTTCGCCTCATCAGCACTATGAACGATTTATTTTTTTTAATCATAAAAACGAGCCATGAGATGAGGGTTGTTTTTTTTTTTTATGGCCGTGTGCCAGCTACAGGCAGGCATCATGGCTTCAGGTCATCCATCCAGCCCTTGGCTGTGAACACAACATATTAGTGATGCCTCAACAGAACCTCAGAACAAGAATTTGCCACAAACATTCACTTGGATTCAAAGATGAACTGATTAAGGAACCAACAAATTCCATTAATTTTGATGTTCAAAGATTAAAGATCACTACGACCTCACTACACATGAAATTGACTATAACTCAGTTTAACTCAGTTATGACATTTCATATCTTAAGAGTCTGCAACAACACTCATGGCCATTGTTAATTGTATCTCAGGAAGGAGACAGTGATCATATTTTCTGCAACTTGGCTGTTTGATGGAGGGATAAAAGTGTACGTTTTTTTTTTTTTTCTTTTTCTCACGACTGGTTTGTTTAAAGTAAAGAACACTGAGCTAATAATATCTGCACTAAACCAAGACTCTATAATGAAGATGATGAACATGTGATCCAGAGAATTATGTTGTTAACGTTGATCTCAGAGGTCTGAGATCTAGTGTTTTACTCTCAATCAGTGTGGGAAATGGAGGGCTGAAGGAAATCAGCGTGCTGATCCAGTGATGGAGAAAATTAGTTTAATTTTTTTTTTTTTTTTTTGTCCTTTTTATTGGCAGCCTTGCAATTCTTCGATTCGTTAGACAAAAAAAAAAATAAAAAAAAGGACTACTTTTTTTTATTTTTCAAAATGAGGATGGTGCATGAAGGCTGAGTCAGCTGTTCACTTACCGAGTTACAATCATTCCAGCGGCTGATTCAAAATCTCAGTAAATAAAATGAATAAAAAAAGATTTTTTAGAAGATTCTTCACCCTGAACCTGTTAAAAACATTGTGTAGAACAAGGCTCTAAAAGCATCACCTGCTATAACAGGTAGATATGAGCTTATGCCCAGTTTAGCGGTTCTCCTGTCTGAACTCAGTTTCGACTGTATGTGTGAAGAAATGTTGTCACACTGAGTGTCTTGCCGCTGTGTGTGTGTGATCCTGTGTTAATCATTCAAGCTGAGAACAGAGAGGATTAGTGACTTAATCAGGCTGATAGATGGTGGTTATTAATAGAATCAAAGTGAGACATCTTTTCACTGAGAACTCTTTATTCTAAAGATCTATTTTCTATTTTTTTTTAATAGTTCCTCGTTCCATCTGTGTTCACATCGACAGCAAAAGAGAAGGACAAGCGAATTCTCTTTGTAATCGGATCTGTTTCAGCCCCACCCACTGATTAACAGTATCCATCAATTAGTGTGGCTAACAGTCTATTTCTCCATCAATTTATCATCCAAATCCATAATTCATGGAAGCAGTGGGTGACACTGTATCAAAAGACTTCAAGACAAAATATAAAAGCTCCCAAGAAGGTCATGATAAAGTGCTTCTGCACACGCACGCGCGCACACATGCACACATGCACTAGCCTGCTCAACTGTACCCCGTTTCCACCAAAATGAGCAGATATACAAAGGTTTTTCTTTAATATGGGGAACCTGCTAATGAAAGCTGACGGACCCCTTTTTCCATCCGGTCGAGTTTTCCCACTGGTGACTCGGCTCTGACTCGTCTCACGTCCCAGGTTGTTGCTCCTGTGAGAGTCTACGTGAGAAACTTCGATATGTGACTGTGACGATTTTTACAACTGCGGCTCACTCTTTTGCTCGGTGTAGCTGTGGTGTTTCTGGTGTTACAGCACCATGCTGGACAGGTGACAAGTCCGTTTACAGTGTGTGTGTGTGTGTGTGTGTGTGTGTGTTTGTATTCTCCTGCGTGCTTTCGTGTTACAGCAGGAAAATTAGCGGGTTCACCTATGGTTAGCCGATAAATACCCGTGTCTATTGCATCATTTGACCCAGGTCCGAATGGTGATTGTTTGCTTTTTCCATTGCAGACAAAAGCCAGATTTTAGCAGTTCTGAGCCAGTGAAAAGGCGCTTTTCAAGCCTAAAGTGCATCATCTTGTGCTTGCTTTGTTTAGTAATGCTATGGCTGCAGGTACAAAAGCATTTCTGTATCATTTTGTTCTCTGCCTGAGCCACAAACTGACAGTTGGAGCAAGAGAGCTTGATTTCACTATACGGGACAGAAAATAGAGTTCACCTCACACTGCAGCTGTGAGCAGTAAAGAACTGAGAGGTTGAGCTGACACTTTTTCATTTTCGCACAATTTTCATTTTTCAGAGTCGGGTTACTAAACCATGCCACAAGGCAAAAAGATCTGACTGACTCAATAAAAGCCTGGAAAAGGGTCCTTGTGCTTTTATATATTAAAGACAAAACAAATGTTGGTGTTGCTTTTTACACACTGGTCACACTTCTTCTGAAAGGTCATGTTTTTAATGATCACAATCTCATAGCTGGAAGCATAAGATCTGAAATCTGAGAGTGTTATGACCCCAGACTCACGACCCGTTCGGCTCCAATAAGGACTCTTCACACCAGGTGACACCAGTGACCGGGCTGCGGCCGGTTGTGCACCGGACTCACAATGACTGAATCATCTGCAAATTTAGACGTGCCCGTTGCCATGCTTACTTTACCACATGTTTGTGTGCAGAATATAAAGCAAGGCAGAGAGAAAAACGTCCCTGGGGTGAGCCACGAGAAGAACATAATGAATCTGATAAAGTACTGTTCGCTTTCATCCCTTAAATTCTGTTACTTAAAAAAAAAAAAAAAAAAATCCATTATCCAACCCAGCAGATTGTGACTTCGCTCAAAGTGCTCTGTCAGCCTCATAGCTGAAACATAGGGCTGCAGAGCGCGAGAGGGTGGAGGAAAATCAATAAATAGCAATCTGGCGTGGGTTTTGTTCCCCTCTAGATGTTTAAACAAAAGGTGATCGTCACATCTTCAACTCCTCTCTGTGCCCTATAGGCAAATTACAGTCATTGGAGTCAAGTGCGTGCTCACTTTCCCAGGCCAGCTTTATTTTCACAAGCTTTTCATTAATGAAGGGGGCGTTGAGGGAAACCGGCCTCAAGTCATTAAAAGCTCTGGGGTTTTTGAGAACGGGTGGGGAATCAGAGCCAGGTGAGGTACGCGCTGTAGTTTAGAGACACGTTGGTGATATCATAAAAGATAGAACTTAATTACCTTGCGCCAGATTAAAACAGGGGCTCTTGTTTATCTTGAGAGAAAAGAAGGACATTTCGGTTTCTCTTTGCTCCAGGATGAAGAGCTGATTGTTTTTAAGCTCCTCGCCTTCTTCTCTAAAGTCAAACTGATTACATCTCAGACAGAGGTCATTAGGAGTGTTGGTGAATTCATCATCTAGCCTGAAGCCATCCATAGTGATGTGGGTTCTGTTGTCGCTTTGCCGTGTGCCTGCAACTGTTTCCATGTCAGGACGACCTCCTTCACCTTCTGCATCCCTGACCAAAGGAATGAGAAGCTTCTTCTTTTGTAGACTAGATATCACTGCATCCACCCATCCATCCATCCATCTCTTTACTCCTTGTCTGTTCTGTCTATCTGTTTTGTTTTTTTTTGTTTTTAGTTTCTCCTCTCTCCTTTCTTGCCTCCTCTCCTCTTCTATCTTCTCCTTCACCCTTTGCCCTCCTCTCCCACAGTTTCCCTCTCTCCACCAACCTTGCGTTTGACAGGGCACAGACTTTGTTTGTGTTCACCATCTTGTTTTATTCATACCTTTGGGATATTTGTCAATCTTTCCACTGTTTGTTTATTCCACCACATCAGACACAAAGGGGAAAAAAAACAAAACCAACAGAAATCATCTCCTGACACCCTGCTCTCTTTCCTGCTTATAATGCGTGGATGTGTGGGTGGAGCAGCAATTTTAAAGGTGTGGGTGGGTTCTACTGGTGGGAAATGAGTATTGCAACCCCCCCCCCCGCATCCGCCCCCTGCTGCAGTCTCCACAACAAGCCCGGTCAAAATGAATGCCAGCGTCCCCGTTCAGTAGTACTAACCAGTGCCTTCATACGTGGCCTCCTGCCTGGTGTGATTTCAGTGACAAAATGAGAAAACTGTTTTAACATCAAATATCTGAACGCAGACAGGAAGTGCTATAAAACTGAATGATTGGGAAGTTACTCTCCCTTTCCCTTCGAAAATTATTCTGAAATTAAATTTTCAGCAGCAGTGCGTATAAACTGCTGCACTGCTTCCACTTTGTGATGAATAAGTAACCGTATAGGAGACTCCACAGCTCCATTGCTTCACCTTTTGTCAAACAAACCCTTAAACAGAGGTGAGGGTCGATTAGATACTGGTGATTGAGTGGCCGGCGAGCCCTCTTATATTTCTTATAGTCTAACGTCTGAAATGGCAGTAACAGGCCCATCTCCGAACGGAGGGTCAGGGCGGCATGGCCGCATTATCACAGAGGCTTTAGAACGCTGTCGGATGATGACCCAATAGATCGAGAATCGGTCCTGAGAGTCCTGAAACCCCCCCGCCATCAGACTCTTCTTCACTCAGTTGTCCGGAGTGTCATTCCTGAGTTGAATTCAGATTTGTCTTTCTCTTATCCATCCTGAAGGTCATCATCTGAGTTATGATGACGTTGCCCGATCAGAGGCATTGCCACGGCAACACAGGCTGTTCATCTACACAATGTGAAATTAATATTGTGACAATCACATCATTCTATATAGGGGTACATGCACTCTTAGCCACAGAGGATGATACATAACACACTGCTAGGAAAAGTCAAAGAATGTACATTTTATTAAAACGAAGTCTGCTTCATCTGAAACCACTGTAAGTGCATTTGTAGTCATTTTCAACTTGCAGCCTGTATATGTAACAGGATGTTTAGGGAGCAAGAAACCAAGTATCCAAACTGTCCAGTCTGACATAAATATGTGAACATGTTTCTGTTTTACTGTATTTAACAGTTGCGCTACAGCTGTGACCATGTGGTCACCTGGTTCATGTGTAGGGGGGTTAGACAACTAAGGCACTTGATTAGAATTAGGGGAATATTGTGCTTACAGTGAATTATGAGATGATCCAAGCCTGCCTCACCTGGACTCCCGCACCCTTACTTGTTACATTTTGTTTATGGAACTTCATGTATCTCTGTTGCTAATAAGTCTGAAGGGGGATTTCACAAAACTTCGCTTGGCTCAGATTAGAAAGATTTATGATCAGATCTAATGGAAGAACAAAAAAAAGAACAAATCAGACCCAAATCCACATCAGACTGGAATGGAATCAGAAAATCAGTGTCACTGCCCTCTTTCTTCCTCTTTAGCTCCCCTCCCCTGGAGGATTAGGGCTGAGAGTTGAAGGACATGGATGGGTAGATTAGAAAAAGTCCTAATACAAGATACAAGAAAATGTCTTAATACAACAAAGAGGAAAGGCTTATTGGTCAAATCCCACAGACAGAAAGTTGTCCAGAATGAAACCAAATGAGAAAGAGGAAGAAGAAGAACCACAGAAAACGATAAAGTTAAAATCAGAACTATCAGTTTTTGGTTGTTGTGACATTTATTTACAGTTTTGCTGTATTCAGAATTCATGTTGGCCTGACGCCTTCTTCAAATAAAGGTGATCCTCAGCAAAGCTTTGATGTAGGGTTATAAAAAGATGGGTCTGACTGAATTACTGATTGGACCATATAACCGACAGAACTTGAACCAGTGCCTTCCTCGGAGGGAGAGACAGAGATCCATCAGCCCAAATCAGAAAAACATCCACCTCAGACGGAGGTCCGTCTCTGACCACAGCTACAGAAGTCTGTCAAAACATCATCAATATTTCATTTTATTTATCTTAAAATCTTGAAATCAAAGCTGCTCATCTTCAAACATCATGATATTTACACATGGTGATTTGCAGTTTCCATTAATGATACATGTTGCGTGTTCCTGTTTCCTGTTTATTTTTTTTTCCTTTTCTGATTGATATTAGGTACGAAACACTTCACTCCAAATTTTTTCCCAGTGAGTAGCAAAAACAAAACATGATTCGGTGAACTGATTAATGAGAGAGAGAGAGAGAGAGAGAGAGAGAGAGAGAGCAGCTCCGTGGAGTGTGGCCAACTTTAATGTGGGACTTCTGGACTCTCTTCCCAAGAGATGGCAGCCTACACACACATGGGGGTAGAGGCTGAGCTGCAGACACACTGTAACATATTGATTACAAATGAAACACACTCTCACCTGCACATACACACACACACACACACACACACAACTAGGGTGGAATTGAGTGTTGGAAAACATATGAACAGGGCAGTGCGTTGAGGGTGGTTCTGCATCAGTGTAATATTCATGTTGTTCTTACATCAGATATTCTGCTGAAACATTCAACAGGTCCTTGGAGCTAAATAACTAAAACATGTCAGAAGGTTGAGGACATACCAGGAATATGTTTTTCAGGCTTAGAAAATGCACGTAAATGTAACGTTAAACCAAATAAACTTTGGCAGGGGAGCATACAGGGGGACGGAACATACTGTTGGCTCTAGGTTGTTTTCAGCTGTCTGAGCAAATGACGATGCATTTTTCGAGAAAGACATCCACAGAATAGGGCTATTACATATTAAGAGCCTCCCTGCTCCATGGTGGATGACGGTGGCCTTTCAGACCACACGGACTAACAAGTTCCAGACCCTTCCACTTTCAGAGAAGCTGCCGAGAGACCTCATTCTGCATAAATATTTGAAAAGAAAAACTACAACCAGCGATTCAACAGAAAGTAAGAATGGTACTTCAAAAAGAGAGAGATGGTGGAAATTTGAAAATCTGTTGAAGGGGGTACCAAATCAGCGCTCACACATACATTTCATTTCCTGAAGATGAAATGAAAAACAAAACAAGATATCGTCCAAGTGCTGTTATGGTCCAGTTACCATTCAGCATCAAAGAACTAAACTTCCACCATCTCCCTTTGTAGGCAAAACTCCCAGAGCCCGTTTACAGCTGAATGTAGCAAAATGTCAGCTGAGCAGACTCCAGACAGAGGACGGCATTTCTCCCGTCCATTTATCTCTCCTCTCATCTTAATAAGACTAGAGCAGCAGCAGCAGCAGCATCGTTCCCACAAGGCCGTGCTGTCCAGGTCTGAACCACAGTCTCATTATCCAGACATATTGGCCCCTGCAGTACAAAGGGCTTCCTCTGGTGCCGACACCCGACCGTCCCAACTCATCCATTTAAAACATCAATGTCAACATCCATGCAGTGTGCCATCACCAATATCAGTAATCAGCATCCTGGGAGCAAGGGTGGGGGTGGTGGGGTGGTGGGGTGACAACGAGGGATGAGGTCTGATGCACAGGTCACACAGCAAGAAGCAGTGAAGATGATCAGATTTGACACTTGAATAGATCTCAATCAGTAATTCAGTTAGATCCATCTTTTCATAACCCAACATCAAAGCTTTGCTGAGGATCACCTTTATTTGAAGAAGGCGTCAGGCCGACATGAATTCTGAATACAGCAAAACCGTAAATAAATGTCACAACAACCAAAAACTGATACTGATAATGACTTTGACACTGATAGTCAAAGTGATTGTCAAACTGATATTGATAGTAATAGTGATATTGATAGTGAAAGTGATAGTGACAGTGATAGTGATATGGATCATGAAAGTTGTGTCCATAATGAAATTGATAGAGGTGGCCCACCGGGCACCTTATAAGGTGTGCAGTGACATTACTATAGCATTGGTCAATATTATACAGCACAACAATCAAATATTATAGAAACACAATTTATATTTGTTCTTCATTTTTCCTAACTCATGTTTAATCTGTGCAGTTGTTGATTGTTGTGCTTGTTTCTTTGTTTAGTTAGATAATATCTAAACAAATCAAATCAAATGATTGTTACTAGTCATAATTTACCATCATTTTTATATGTCATATGTCATTTTAATAAGTGAGCTCATTGTACAACACTATATATATATACTAATATACTGCTTCAGTACATCTTGGATCACCTTTATGCTATTATTCCAACCAGATCAAGAGTTTGATTTCATATTAAACAATTCCTTTTCTTTTTCAGACTGATCTTGATCAAATCCACTCATCACATCAGTGCTGGACTTCATCCTGACTGGCTCCCCTTGATAAATAAAGACAGAAACCTTATAAATCAGGTAGGTTTTCTTCTCCTTAACTAGAGTTAGCTGCTGTTTTTCTGTTGTGTGCCCAACACATGGCTGGGTTTGAAACAAAACCTGAGTGTGATGATGAATCAAAGGTGTGAACAGAAGGTTTTAATGTGAACATTGAACATCAGGTGAACAATATCGAACGATATTGCCAAAGCATTACAGACAATATAGTATGAGAGAAAAAAGGAGGAAACATACGGGATAGATACAAGATCTATGAAGTGAAGGATCAATAGAAAAAAAAAAAAAAACAACAACAGTATATCCACAAAATGGTGAGTATGAGATCAGAATAAATAAATAAAAGCAAAAAAATACCGGCAAAGTGTGAGCACACTAACTAACTACAGTCGTTGTGTCACTGTGTCGGTTGTGACATGCTCTCATGTATCTTGCTGCTTCTATGACATTGACACAGTTTTCTCAGACAACATGTTGCATTGCAGTTTGATCACAAGATGAATCATATTTTTCTCATTTGCGTTTGATTTTAGTGACGAACTTTGTTCCGATGCTTTGACATGTGTTACAGTGCAGCGCGAAGTGTTGTTCTGTCTCTGTGGACAGACACGACACACCTTCTCTCTCCCTATCTCGCTCAGTTAACTCAGCATCAACTTCAGTATGTTTTACTTGATATTAATAAAACATACTAAATAAATAAGACGTATTATTTAAAAAGGATTTATTTAAATCAATATCATTATGAGATGAGTAAAAAAAACAAGACTATGGGTCAAAACCTAATTTGTGTCTGGATCACATATTGTTAGTGTACAAAACTGAGGCTGCAGTTGTAAACTGTGTTTGTGTTTGTGTGTGTGTGTGTGTGTGTGTGTGTGTGTGTGTGTGTGTGTGTGTTCCACTTGTAACAGGCTGTGTTGCGGTGATTTGTCTCATTCAGTAGCTGCGTTTTAACGACGTGTCCCTCACGTTGTAAAGCCGAGTGTTCTGGCTCCTGAACAAGTGAACTCTGTTGTCAGCGTAAAGCACAGACGGGGAAGCTGGGTGCAGCGTCTTTGTTTGATAGCATTTGAATCTGTCGAATTTTGAAGTAGCTCTTTAACAAGGACAACGCACACACATGCACGCACCCAAACACACACACATACACGCTCTTCTCATGTGCTGAGCCTATTGCAGGTTAGTAGGTTAGATGTGAACTGCGCAAATCTACTGGTTTTGTTGCTTTCTGACATAACAATACACCCTCTCTCTCTCTCTCTCTCTCTCTGTAAACACAGAAGTATACAGACAGCTGTGTGATGTGAAGTGTGTGTGCGTCTGCAGAATCTCTGACAGAGTACACAAACAATGTGTGACAGGTATGTTGATCTTCTGTGTACCAGGAGTGTGTATGTGTCGGCCACCGGCTGTCTCTGTTAAGTGTGAGTGCGTGTGTGTGTGTGTGTGTGTGTGTGTGTGTGTTTGTGTGTAGGAGAGATCTTTTTTTTCAAAGGCGCTGAAGACACACAGTCATATAAGATGTGTTTGGGATTGTGGAATTGTGGAAATAAGTCTCTACATCCCTTAAAGTAGTGTTTTTCAAACTCGTCTTGCCCTCGATCAATGTGACCCACTCTCGTGTTTAAAGAAAATACAGACAAGTCCATTTACCCCAGTTTCCACCCAGTGGAAGTTCCCTGTACTTTGGCTTTTAGGTTCCTTTCTCTAAATTAATAACACAATATAGAACATTAGGTATATAGTGCATCACTGACATTTAAGCCACTATACAGTAAGTATGTAATTAGAGATGCGGTGTAGTACTAATGCAGAGAGAGTCAGCCTAAGCAGAGTCCACACGGTAAACTTTCAAACAGTCAGAAATTTCAAACATATCAAATCCTTTGTGAGTTTGACCCAGTGGTTAATGAACTCAGATATAAATGAAAGATTAAGTGCAGACAATGAACTCACACTCCTAATGACACCTGAGCAGCTGGGCTGAAATTAATTTTGTATAATGCAGCTGTAATGGCCTTGAGCTTGTGTGCAAAGCATGTGAACGGGGGGGGGGGGGCACGGGTGTCCTCACGCCTTCCTTGTCCATCGCTTTGTCCCTGCCCTGCGTGTGCCTGTGACATGCCTTGGACTGGTGTATATAACTCTCCCGGTGAGCGAGGACACATCTGTTTACGGCAAAGGACAAGCACTTGCGCTGCCTCTTAACGCAGGAGTGACAACGGTGTGAGTCTTCAGTCGCAGCAGCTGTAAAGCAGAACAGGGCATCAGCTCAGTTGCTCAGCAATAACTAGGCTTTTATAGGCAATGAAAACTCACAGTGGCTGGACTTCAGGGTTAGCAAGCAAAGAGATGGCAGCATAGGGGAACCCTGACACTTTAAGCTAATAGTAGCCCGCTAAGAGAGGAAGGAGTTATTCAAAGGAAACAGCACCAACCACACCTCCCCAGGTAGCAGTCTTACAGAGAATAACCACATGCAGATGGGCTTTGACTGGGATTGGGGTTTGGGATTGAAAGTCAAGTCAATTCAATTCACGCCGCAAATTAAAAGAAACATTTCATCAGAATTCATATATTTAACCTCGCTTTGATGGAGTGAAAACTTAGGATCTCCACTGGAAGTAATAAGATGGAAGCTCAAACATCTGAGGCTGAAATTAGCACAGGTATAGCTCATCTCAAATAGAGCAAGGCCCCGGTCCCAGGCAGGTTCCCTTTGGAATATTACAAAGTAATGAAGGATTCACCGATCCCTGTCCTGCAGTCCACCTTTAACTGAGTCCTGGGAGAGGACCCTGGAGGGAAGTAGTCATTTCTTTGATTCGAAAAGGGTAGAGGGTAAGGACAAATTGCAATTTGGCAACTTCAGACCAGCAAGCGCGTTAAACCAGGATGATACAATTTTTACACATATTTTGGCTAAAGCAAATAGAGGGACTAGTGCCACAAGTCATCAGCGTATATCAGACAGGTCTTGTTCACTCAACACAAACTCTAGACAACATCGAATGTACCTTCCATGAAATAAGTCCAATAAAACAGTAAAAGCTTTTGAGTTTGTCATTTGGTCTTTTTTAAAACTTTCAAGTTTTGGATACATTTGGTTTTCATGGACCAGTGTCTCAGAATGAGGAATGAGGCAGGATGGTCCAGTCCAGCTCTCTCCTCTTTTTTTTTAATGAAGCCCTGAGTGGAATATTCAGAATAAAAATATTAAAGGGATAGATGTGAAGGGAGGAGGGCAGATATGTGATATTTGTTATTATATGCGTCCATATACTAATTATTCACTTCAACAGTTATCTTCACTTATTGAACATTATGATGAAGGTCAGAAAAGACAAGACAAATTCTCCGTTTTAATTTTGCCACTCTAAACATGTGTCAAAGTTTCTCCGGTTTAGGTCCTGATATCTCTTCTCAATGTCGGGTCTTGAAATTGTTGAAATGAATATCTCACCAAGATTGGTATAGCTCTTTCATTCTCTTCCACTGGAGCTACCTCACCAACTTCAGGAACAGCACAGACCTGTTTAGAGGTACATCTGTCAAGGGTGAAGGTTTAGAATCACATATCAGAGTCTACAGAGTCTACTGACAAGAAACGGGGGGGGGGGGGGTGCACTCTGCTGTCTAAGAGATTACAATATTGAAGCTCACTTAAGAGCTTTAACGTGTTGGTGTAATCCTTACTTAGCTAAGGATATTGAGGTGGCTAGAACTGAGGAATATCCAATTCAAGATGTAATTGGGGCAAAGGATTTGTAAAATAACTTCATTGATTTGGGAAAGAAACGGAGGAGCAAGGTAATAGTCCAAAATCTCTTCAAATCATTTGTACCTAAAAGATTAATTATGCAATTCAAAATGGGTTTGTGGCTCAAGACTTGACAGCATACCTCAGCTTTTCTCCATCAGTGGTCCATGAAGAGTTTTCAAAATCTGAAGATGCAGCGCGGCTTGAAAAAATAACAAGCAAGAGTATTTGTATAATATTCTATTAGAAATCTAATGAGCTTAAAAAATGTGAATAAGGTGAATAAAAATCTCAAAACTATATAGATACTATAAAGAAAACTAGGTAAGGGAAGGGAAGCCAGGTATAATGTAGGAGGAATGGGAGAATTTATGTGAACTACAATGGAAAACTTCAAGCTCAGCCTTATGAAGAGAGGAAAGGAAAAGCCCCGCCAGATTCCTCATTACTCCAGCCCAAAAGAGTCATTATACAGACTCCAACTGCTGGAGACTGCTCTTTGAGGCCCGTCATCATCATTTATCCTGTTCTTGTCCGTTACCGATTCCATTCTGGCGGGTTCATAAAGTTTTACAAGAAGTCTCCAGGTGGACATTTCCTTTGAACTGGGGAGTCTGTATGTGGGTGCCCTGTCACCACAAAATTACGATGGATATTTTTTTCTGGATCTTCGGTGCCGCTGGTAGAAAGTGTTAAAAGCAGAAACACCTACGGTGGATGATTGACTTTATTTATTCTCTAATTCTCTGCCCCCCCCCCCTTCTCTCTATCTCTCTATCTCTCTCTCAAAGTCCTATTTACAACCATGAAAACCAGCAGCTAAGAAAATTAACTAAACTACATGTTCTGTCTGTCTAACAGTCAGCTGGTAAGAATCTGTCTATCTGTGGTATAAATCTTTGCTTGTGAGAGGTTGAAGGCAGGGTTTTATTTCCTCACCTCACATGTTTAATATATCACAGGATTCATTGTTTATTGCTGCGATTGGTGAATTTTGATGAAGACGAAGCCACATATTTAGAAAGTATCCACAAACAATAATTTGACTTTGTCAGTTGCTCAATTCAGAGAACTAAATCAATGTCCTCATTGCTGACTGAGCTTTTTTTTTTTTTTTTTTTTTCAGCTGCTACCAGAGCAGCTTTCCTTTGTGAGCGGAATCTGACTACACATCCAGCCATTGTTGACGATTACTGTGAGGGTCCAAAGTGACTTTAAAGCAGTTCACTCATCAGAAACATCATTCTCGCGGCTCCTAATGCAGTTCTCACAACACTTCATCATTTCCCCACACATCAGCATTTCTCATTGGGTTTGTACAAATGGCCATTGTGTTCACACACATTTCTCTTCTAAAGCTGTTTTCACATTGTGCTGATGCATTTCTCATCTGACTCATGTCAACAGTTTGTACATTTCTTAGATAAAATCACAGAGCTCTCATTCACTTTGATACAGTCCTGCGATGAATTAGTGTTTTCACTTCCCCTTTTTTTCTTCAAATATGCATGAAAGAGCAAGGCCAGTCACGCACACACACACACACACGACATGACATGTTATGAGTTCGACAGCACATTTTTCTTTGTCTGTTTGTCAATGCATAATTTATCATTTTTGCTCAATTTTCCTCAGTTACAGTATTTACATTGTGTGAATTTACAAACATATTTTGACCTCTTTCATATATTTTCATTTACCTTGCGAACATTTTTTTTTTTTTCTCTTAACACTTGCGCACACACAAAATGCAAAAGGCCACATATAAACCCCCCAAAAAAAACTACAAAAAATATCACAAACCATGGTCTAAATCTAAATCTTCTGTCCTCCACAGGCCCGTGTAAAGATTCAATATACAATATTCTAAAGTGACAGTAATCTGCTGGGTCGGTTTGAAATGTTCACACTAAACACTAGTGTAACTGTAGCACAGCAAGAAAAAAAGAGCAAAACAAAACATATGGCAGCACAAACTATACAGACCTGTAAAAACCACATTTAGAGTAGCCACCTCCTGGACCTCAGTAAACATGTGACATCCATGATGTTTTCACCTCTCCACTCTGTAGAGGATCACAAAAAAACAGTCTGGGTATGTGCACTATTTGTTTTGCCATGTTGACCATATTGTCGTACAGTAGGATAACCATTCATTCCTACAATACAGTGCAGCAGTGTAGGGGCCACAGTAAGACCCACAAATGTTGATGTAATAACTACAGTTTAGAGTAATGCTGAAGTAGTAGTAGCATCTTATACAGTCTCATTTGTCATGGACCTACATGCTCACAACGGGTCGGACTCACAAAGTCCAAATTCTCTCACAGATACAGTCAATCACTAACATTTTATTGTTGCGTCTTCTTTCTTTTTTTTTTTTCCTAAAGTCAGTCAGGTTTTTAATAAAATGTAAAAACATTCATCCATCCATCCATGATCCATAATGCTTTTCTGTACAGGGTTGCAGGAGGGCAGGGTCCACGCCCAGCTGACTGGGTGGGACTCCTGCATTTCAAGGGTGTACCCTGCCCTTGCCCATCTATCACATGGCCGACAGAGACTCATGGCCCTACAGAGACAAACAACCATTCAGACTCACACTCACGCCTACGGGCAATTTAGAGTCAACAATTAACCTGCAACGTAGTCTCAGGGAGAACATGTAAACTCCTCTCAGAAATTTGAGATTAAAAAAAAAACTGTAAAAAAAAAACAAAAAAAAAAACTTTTCTCTATCGTTTTGAATGTCATGTCGTGGTTGATGGTACATTTATAGAAGCAAAACATTTTCAAATACCAAACACTGACAGAGGGAAATGCTAGTTTCTGTCTTGAGGTTGTTTCCGCTCCCTTTGTTGCAGGAACTATTGTGAAAAGCTGAGGTCTGTTTATTTGCCTTGAGTGTAAATGCTGGGGCTTCACAATGAGTCTCTCGCATCGGTGTGTTTGTTCATCAGTATGCCTTTCCCTGCCCGTATACAGTTGTTTTAATCACCGAACCTTGACCGCACCTTTAATTAGCACCTTAAAGTAATTACAGTAAATTAGTAGACTACTCGCAATGTTAACAGTTTTGCTCGGAGTTGCGATCTCACTAAAAGCTTCCATAGAATTCAGCTGTGGGGAGGTATGTGGTATCGTCCCACAGCTGATTCACTCTCTACAGTCATTAGTCTGCGCTGATAAAACCACTGTCCACGACCTGCTCAGCAGCAAACAGCAGCGAGACACAGCCAGAGGGAGCGGCGGGTGAACGTAGAGGAGCATTTAGCAGCTAAAGAGCCAGAGCAAGAGCTTTTTTTCTGGGATTTGGCGGCGGCAAAAAATAAAGGGAGTGAATGTTGATTTCCGTTAATCAAATGGGCACAAACACATATCCAGTGGTTTGATAGTACTATTCTGTGGCTGCCGGATGTGGAAGTGAGCAGTTGTTTGCTACCACTGGCTGTAACAATTTGATAACATAGTGTTTGGGGGATTATCTGTCCCTTAGTGGCCAAGAAACAATTAAAAGCAGTTTAGTTATCGGCTTCGGTTCTTATATAGGGCGTGAAAGGAGAAAAAAATTTTAAAAAAGTTTTGTGATTAACTAATGATCATAGGAAAAGATTATGTTAAGTGTTTCGCCAACCATAAAGACCTGCAGAAAAGTAGAAGCAATTTCAAACACCAGTGACCTCTGGGATCAGGCAGTATTTAATTTTCCTTGACTTCGTTAAATCACTCACATCACAACAGTAAAGAAACAGTAAAACCACTGAGACTATGAAATCCCAAAATAGTTGTTTTCCGTCTATATGCATGCGCATACAAGTTGGAAAAGTTTCAATATCTCTGTATAAGAAAGTCTTTTCTCCACTTTCAAAGCAGCTTGATGAGTCACAATTTTCATGTTTCGGCATTTTATCTGCAGACGTTTGGACCAACCACAGGGCTACTCCAGGAATAACTTTTATAAGCATATCGTCTCATATCTCTGTGTGTGATACACATATTTTGTATTCTTTTGCATTCCACTCGCAGTTCTCATGATTTCAAATCTATTCAGATCTATTCTTTCCAACATCATGTTGCCACATTAGAGAAACCTCTTCACCGAGAAGCTTCAGAGGGTTTCGGTTACAGATGGAAGTCCCCGTGTTGAACGACAGCAATGAGCAGGCGTGCTGAACAAAAGCCTCTCAGTCTATGGCAGGCTTTAGCTCGCTGCTAATGGAAACCAGCGCTCAGAGACCTAAAGCGCAAAGAAAATGATCATCTTCACTTTCTTAGAACAGAAACCACAGGGGAGGAATAAATGAATGAATAGAGAAGATGGAACAGTGCGAGAGAAGCTATATGAAAATGAAGGAGGGTTTAATAAACGCAGTGGAGACAATAAATTTGTGAAGACTGTTATTAGTGCGTGTATTCTCAGGGTTTTGATTTCACAGCTCTTAGAAGAACAATAGAAGAGTGAGACTATTTATTATCAAGATGTGTTTCCTCGGTTGCTCGAGGTATTCTCCATCTCTATAGCTCCACAGCACCTCACCCCTCTGTTAAACAATGGTCTACAGAGACATAGATGTAGATATGAAGGAGCGGTGATTATTTTCATTCTACATGTCGCAACGCACTCTTCCCACCGCTCCGAAACAGATGGCAATGAATGTGTAGAACAAACCAGATCAGACTGGAGACAGATGCACAGTTAAAGACACGATTGGTAAAAAATCTCCTAAAATAAACTCAGAAACACGGAGTAAAAGTTTCTTTTTCTCAGTCGTGTTTTTCACTGCACCTGAAGAAACACAGAGATTAGACAGAGAGAGATTAGATTTCCTTTTCCTTTTTTTTTTTTTTTTTTTTGTGACCAGAAGAAGCCATATTTGGAGGAGAAGGTGGAGCTGAGGAGGAAATAATAATAATGCTGAGACAATACTGGTTAAAGAGACCATCCCAATATAACAAACAAGCCCATAGGTCATCTGTGCAGACCCACACTTAGGTTTTGATGCTAGGTGACATCTAGTGGTCGTAGCAATGATGACAGGAGCGAAGGACAAAGGCCACGTCAGCAGGAGGATGGGGGTGGATGGATGGGTCAACAAAACACAGGAATATGGCACAGAGAGAGTGTGGAGAGTGGCCGTTGCACAAAGTTAACCATGTCGTTATTATTGTAACCCGTGACACCAAAATTTGTCTAACGTTGATCCACATCTCTCCCTAAATCTAACCGAGCCATAACTGTTATTACCATTGAGACAAAGGTAGATATGCCACTCTCAGTACAAGTCAGTGGGGTTATTGCTAAAACGATGGCAATCGAGTTCTGGTAAGCCTGCATCATAGGGGCACAGTTTCAGGAGATACACAACACACAAGAGATGTGAGAAATGACCTCATCATATTTCTTATCATATACATGAACACAAATATTATATATATATATATATATATATAATTGTATAATTGTGTATATATTTGTAAATATATTTAAATTGATTTAGGTCTTGATCTGTTTGATCATTATTATTCAGTGTAGTATCTTGTAAATACAGAGAAAGTTCCTAAGGTTAAAGCGGCTTTTAGTGTAAGATTCAAAGTTCTGAATGTAATGAACTGGAACTCAAGTAGAAAAAAAGCTGTCACACTACTGCCTGAGTTCTCCTCAGTGTCTTGCTCAAGGACACTTCATCAGAGCAGCTGCTGCTGTCACTGAGATTTTACCTGAGAGCTTCCGGCTGAATGACGCTCCCTGCTGCCCAAAACATCACAACAGAACAACAGCCCTGTCCTCAAAACAAGAACACGGCCTCCTCAGAGAGACTATTTTCTTCTCATGTCCCATCAGTTTCTTGTTTCCCTTGTTTTTCAGCCTTTTCCTGCTGATTCATTTCCTCTCTACCTTGCGAACGTTACATAAGTGAGCGGTGACAGAATCAGGTGTCTCTCCAGAGGGAAACGTCTCGCCGCTCTGTCTGAGTTGATGGTTTAGTTACACACTTACACACTGCATCTTTCCTGAATGGACGGCTCTGCTTTTTAATGAGTGTTGCGTTGGCTGACAAACGATCACTTCCTCCTTTGCAACAGCTTCCTTCATTTTGATGGTGGCGTGTCTGATGCTATGTCCCACTTCCATCCTGCCAATGTTTTCAGAGCATATTTTCTGTGCCCGTGTGTGCTTGATTTTTCACTTTGCAGCGCAGTGAACATTGCGATGATGTCAGCCTGAATACCTGATAGAGTTTCCAGTGTAGTGGACACTCTTCTCCCACAATGTAATATGAACAGGAAATAGAGGAGTGACTCACAGCAGAAAACATCACATCAAGGTGGTTGATGAGACGCCACCAACAACATCGAGCAGAGGAAAAAAAAAAAGGTTTAAACCCTAAAACACATGTGCATGGATACTGACGCTTGCGTATAATGGAGTATCAGAACATGTAAGGTTCTGTTGTAACAATGTGATCGTTGCCTTCATCTTACAGACTGGTGACGCTTAAAAGAGAGGGACATCAGTAAGGGTTCGCTGCACAGGAACACCTCGGTCTAGGTATTAAATTATACAAGAGAAACACCATTTATCGCATAAGATTTAAGATACATGACATTCACATAAGTTACGTATGTTTTTAATGTAAACAGCTGAACCAAGGGAGATGCATAAAATAGATCATATACCCGAGCGATCATCAACAATACATGATTGTCAGGTGTGCCACCCCCATCTTCACCCCCTCAAGCTGAAGTTTGGCCTGATTTTGCTCATTTGAAACTGAAAGGAAACGCATGCATCTCACTTAGACAGCGGGTTGAAATGCAGGTAGTATACACTGGAGCTTTAGTCTGTAGAGTAGTTGAGGGCGTCATCTCTAAACCGCTTGACTCACCACCTTTGAATCTCTTGTTTGATTTTGTGGAGCCCAATGCTCAGAAATCCACACAGCCAGCGTGACTCCTGTAGCTTTTGTGCTGACGCGACAAAACATTCACCACCGCCAGCCACGCCCTAAGCCCAGAGGCCAATCAGAAAAGAGGCTTGAAGCCTCTCTTCTGACCCTGTTAATACTCAAGCTGCAGAGAAAAGCCTGAAAGAAAAGTTTGACTCAATGTATTAGAGATGTCTTTGGTTTTTGAATGGCATGTTAAACTATCACACAGGGGTAGTATAATGTTTGAACATCCTACTCTGTGGTCGTTATAGTTTTAGAAATAAAATAAAATTATACATATATATTATATATATAATATATATATATATATATGTGTGGTGGAGGGGTGTATATATATATATATATATCAATATCACTTATTTATATATAATGAATAGGGACAAGCTTAGAAATGAGCTTCTTCCGTTGTTAGAGCTGTCTTTTTTTTTTGTCTGCTTCGCGTGGAAATGTGCAATTTTCTAAATTGACAGTAAAGCAAAGACCGATGTTGCCAGTGTTACCAAGGCAGCTCTCTATCTCTCTCTCTTTCTCCATTAAAGCCCCTTTATACCCTCCCTGAGTACCACATGATGTGTTTGATGATAAGCTGGAGGTGAAGGAAACAGAAGGAAGTCTACGTGTGTGCGCATATTTTTTTTCTTTATGTGTGTGCAGTTGTTTACACGTGATGTAAGCCAGTGTGTGTTTGTTGGTGATGTGAGTGTGTAAAGTGTGTTAATCCATCATTGGAGGGTCATCCCCTCAGGGTGGCCTCATTGTAGTTTAGCAGAGAACTTTTCCTTTCAGTCAGCACAAACTTGGGGGGGGTTGGGAGTGGGGGTGGGGGGGTGGTGGAGGGGTCCGGTTGCTTAAGGCAAATAACAACACCTGGACTGATGCATCCAGCTGAATTAACTACACTTACACAGCTGACAGCTCATTGCACACACTCTATTTTAGACTCTGCTTCTTTTCTCTTCATTTTCTCCTCTCTTCTCTTTTCTTTCTTGTTCTCTTTAAAATGTGTTGTTTTCTTCATCTTCTTCTTGCATCTCTCCTCTTTTCCCCTTATCTTTTTCTCTTCTTTTCTCCTAATTTTTCCAGTCCTCATTTCTCTTTCTAAAATGCCCCTAACCTCAATCCCCCCCCCCTTCTCTTCTCTTCTTCATCTTCTTAATATCTCTTCTCCATTATTCTTCCATTCTACTAATTCCTCATTTTGCACACTTTCCTTACGGTCCTTTTTTTCTTCCCCTCCTCTTCTGTCTCTTCCTCCTTTTCTGTTCTCTTCTACTCTTCTCTTTTACAGACACACACTTACATTGCCAACACTACAATGACCTTTCAGGTGTTTTTATGTCTCTATAAACGAGATTTTATATATAAAGATTTTTATTTTTATTTTTTGAGACTGTAACAATTCTAGTAAATAATGCAACATACAATACAAAATACTTCAGTTTGTGTCTCTTATGAATACACATTCTATCTGATGACATTCAGGGGGTGACTCCTCGTTGTTAAAACAAGTTAGATTGTATTGAAGTCTATGTGAAAATGACTTCTCACTTGATTTATTACCTCAGTAAATATTTTCCTAATCAGTTTATTGAACATGAACATAAACATGAGTTTTAGCAGTAAACCCTCTGAAGTTGCTCCGTCTCCTCCATCATTTTCCGTGAAAGATAACGGCTGCAAAATGATCTATTTTTAATGGATGGGCATTTGCAAAAGCTCTTTCACACACACACACACACACACACACACACACACACCAACACACCTGATAGACAGACACACTGTCGGTGTAGTTGTGTGTACACGGGGGTGATAAAATGCGTGTGCGCATCTGTGTGTGTCTTTCTGCCTATTTGTGTGCGCGCGTCTTTCTACATGACTGTTTTTGTGACGTTTGGGAGATGCTGTCAAGCCGCCCCAGCGAGAACAAAACAAGGTGCGTTACCTGGTGCTGTGTGACACCTGTCAGGCACTGTCCAATGTCCAACCACACAGCCAGACTGACCTTTTCTAGAACAACGTGTGCGGCACTGTGTGAGTGTGCATGTGCGCGCAGGTGTGTGTGTGTGTTATTTTCTCCTGCTGTGAGGACTGTGTGTGTGTTCTGTTCCTTGAACGTATGTTCAGCACCCTCTGCTGCTACACACACACACACAGGTGGACAGATGGACAGGCAGGTAAGCAGACAATGGAAATTTCCATGACAGAAAACGGAGCCCTAAAGATTACACTCTGGTGCAGCTAAACTGCAACAGCAAATAGGTTTTGTAGGAAATCCAGTTGCTATTGGAGCATAATGAGGATATGTTGATTTACGTATGCAGTAAAACACAAATACTGAACATTTGTACTGAACCTTCACAGACAACATCCACCAAAACATCTGCCTCTGCATGCGGTGACTCCCAACTTTATTCAACAGTTTCATTGTTCTGGTCACTCTCACAGCTCCTGGTTCGGACCCTGGTCTGGTTTAATACAAAAAAAATAAAATAAAATAAAGTTCAGACACAGCCAGTTTATTATTTAGTTTATCAACAAGAACTACCATCTTTCACATCTTTATGTGAAATGCGAGAATAACCCAAGCATGTCGACATCTAGCATGTGACATTCGTGGCCTTTGGACAAACACCAGCCAGCCCCTCCCACCCATCTGCTTCTTATTCAGCTGCTGTTAATAAATGTAGCGTCATTCATTCAAAATATAACATGAGCATCATTCAACGAGAGATGAGGCTGTCTAAAAAAAAAACACATTGTATGTTTCACGATGCAGGAGCGCCATTGCTGCAGGCTGCAGGTAGATACGGAAACAGACAGGTAGATGAATAAATCCTCTGTTTTGTGTTTTTCTCAGCTGACCACATCATTAACTGCTCCTGGCCACAGAATATGGAAATCAACTCATTATCTTCCCAGCAGTTGCAAACTCCCCTGTAACTACTGCTGCAGCAACATTGCCTTTTGAAGAGACAGATACAACTCCTCAACTATTTATATATATATATATTGTTTTTGTATCATGCATTAAACACCAACCTACACACCACTGATTGGTATTTAATTTTCCTCACACACATACATGCATGTAAATTTATAGATAACAGGTTTGGTAGTGTCTCTTATTTATTAATTTACCTTGCAGGTAACATGAAAAGCTCTTATTCAGTTCTTTCAGTCTGTTGAAGCCTCCGGAGAAATATATGCATACTCATATGCATCTTTTTCCATGAGTCTCAATACAAACACAAATACATACTGTTAATTCAAATAAAGTCAGAGGCTTTGATCCTTAGGGCTTCAGTTTATTTTGTTTCAACACCTTTACATTTTTCTTTTCTTTTCCTCCCTCAGCTCATTTCATCCACAGCTCCCCCCAGTGACTGAATAGATTTGATTTGGACACAATAGATTTGATTTATTCATCATGAAACATTAAGATGTGCCACTTACAGCTAAATGGTCCTGGAAAATTATTAAATGGGCACAAAGAGCTGCCGGAGCCCATATAATTACTTCAGTTTGGGTTTCCATTCCTAGTGTCTCTTCTTTGCTCGACAATATTAAAGAGCTGAACTGTGAAGATCCTGATAGAGGTACACTGTTGTCTCATGATCTTCATTTGCTGTTGTAAAGTGTTTGGTTGAACAAATAGAGACCAAGAAGGAGATAACAGGTGGGATCAAAGTCTGTAAACTTGCAACAACTCTTTCTTCGTGTTCACTAACTGTTTATGCCAGAAACTAAAACCATCTGAGTCTGTCTCAATGCTTCCTGTCTCTGGCACTTAGCCCTGAGAACATCGGCTCCTACTCAAGACATTAATCTTTAAAAGAGCCTGTCTCAAAAAGCCCGTTGGTTACTTCATGAATGAATTGGATTTAGTAATGGCTACTAGAGCTTTGAATTCACCTGCTCAGTCAATTGTAAGCGAGGACCTTGAACATCTCATGTTATGTAATTACTTTTTTCTGAGAAAAATTTGCCAATCACCACCTTCTTTCCTACCTGCTGCTAACGTTTGCAAACCACACACATAATAAGTATAATAATATAATATAATATAATATAGTCACTTTTCTTTTGCCAAAAAATTCAACCAGTGCGACTGTGGATATTGGAAAGTGCAAGTGAGGATTCCTGGAAGTTTTTTTCTTGGAAGGGATAAATTAATTAAAGATATAAACAAGTGAACACAAAGATTAATGGCAAATAAATTCACCTTTTATTAAAAGTGCAACCAACATTTCTTCAGGTTGATAAACACTGGCTGAACCTGCTGCTATTGTTCTCAATTTCTGGAATAAAAGGAGTGCAACAATAAACAGAAATAAAGGGCAACCAACATTTCTTCAGGTTGAATGAACAGTAGGTTAAGCTGCTACTTCTGTTCTCCCACGCCGGACCTCAAATGCGGCTTGAACGAATTCAGATGCACACAGAGAGGGTGAATCGGAGCAACGTTTGACATTTCTTTACTCTTAAAAGTGCTAGAAATACATCCACATAAAGTTTGTCGTGCTTAAATACATTTTGCAAATTCTTATTGTCAATGCAACGGATCCTTTACCTTGTGAATAGATTTAGCTCTATAAAAGCCCTAAATGCCTATGGATGTAGTTGGATCGTGGGAATACAAATCAATACATCATTGTAGTCAATGAATTGTTGCACCTCTAGTCCACGCCTTTTGACAAAGAGCCTGTAATGTGTCTGTGTTCATGTTGCAGAAGCCAGCAGGCATCAGCACCTCTTTAATAAGGGGACCCAGTGTGCCCATACCTTTGATGAATAGCCCATCCATACCTTAATTACCGGTGTGCCTGTCTTTGATGAAGTACCTCATATTTGTATATTTCTGTTGGTTAAAAGGCCCACCGTGTCCATACCTTTTAATAAGTTGTCCAATGTATGTCTGCTCCTCTGTTAAATAATTTACTGGCAGCACCATGCTTGGTGTACACACACAGTGTGTAACTGGTCTAGAGTCTGGAGTTTAACCTCATTTATTAAGGAAAGTCATAGCTATTTATAATTGTATATGTTTGAGTCTTTCTCAAGACATTTTTATTAATTCTCTCATTGTCATTTTTTTCATCGGCCAATTATTGATTTAATTTCACCTTAATGTTATTTGATTGATTTGTGTAACCTGTGAGTTCTGCTCACATTGCTCACAATTTGGGTGTCTTCTACACAATAGACTACACACGGGCACTGAGACTGTGATTAGTATATATGAAAACACTACTGAAACAGAATGCGTCACAATAGAAAAGGAGGATATAATATTCAAAAATGCAAAAGGAAACATTGGGCACAAATACAATTATTCATTTCATGAATTATACTTTTTTCTGTGGAAACGGCAAAACTTATCTTGATAATAACGAATGCAGTCGTGTCGGTTATTTGCTTCTATGTTAGTCAGTGTTTCCTCTTTATTTTGGGTTGGTGTTATGTCTATGTGCGGTGCACACAATCTCACTCCACGTTTATGAACAAAGAATATGTAAATGGTGTACGCATTGGTTTTTTGTGTTTCAGCGTCACTTATACATCTGGGCCAAGGAGTGACAAACTCTCTGGAGATGATGCGTAGTTTGCTAACAGTGTTTGATACAGTAGGTTACTATATTTATCCAACATCAGTGAGGACAGTGAGGACAGTGAGGACAGTGAGGACACCACCTCCTGCGCTGGCCTCTCACCCTGCCTGCTGGCCGTACCGGTCTCCTCACTGCCCCACTTCACATTTCCAAATCCCCCAGCCTAATTGGACCTGTGGAGGAACAACGGCTTTAAACAAAGCTAACAACAAAATAAAAAGGCCCCGTGTGTATCAAAGCTCCTGGTAATTATCGGAGCACATAGACACCCACACACACGCAGAAACCTCCATTAAATAGAGCTCATTATTTTCAACGTTCTCCTCAAAAAAACAAGCCCTTTGATTGGTATTGCGGTGTTCTTTTTTTTTTTTTAATTTTGTTGTTGTCGTTGTTTCAATTGTGTTTTCTACCTTTTCATTTGCGGTATCATTTGACTTGTTTCTGGCATTTGTGTTTTCTGGGTCAGTGGATTCTGACTGATTCACAATTGCAGATTAATTACAACCCTGATTTTGTGTGTACCTCAGCGGCTCAGCCAGTCCGTCAAAGATTTTTTTATTCTAATCACTTAATCACAAAAATGCTCACTCTTACATTGAAAAAAATGTTCAAATTCATAAACAACAATTTCCATTTCTGTAGCTGAATGAATGGAATAAGAACTGCATCTATCGCCCTGGTATCGATAATTCTGCGTCCGACAGCGCGGCTGATTTTAACTTCTGTTAAAATCCACGTAACACGATTGACCTGTAGCTGTGTGGGTGTTTTTTTTTTTTGTTTGTTTTGTTTTGTTTTTTAATGTGTTGTGACTCAAAGACTGTGTTCATAATGCATTGTACATAATTACTGTGTGTGGATTTGGCAACAGATACATCAGCGATTCTCAACAACGGGCCCCGCAACCGGTCCGCACTTTGTCAGCAATTGGCTGCCGTGCATTAAAGCTCAGCGTCCGCCCTCAGTGTCGGCATGCGGTGAAGAATAAACTGTCTCCCCCGCCCTCACACTCTGACCTTCTCCTTCATGCGCACAAACATTTCAGAATGGAGTGGAGGGAAACGCCTTCTCCTGGCTTTCATTCCTCACAGTGACAGATTATTTACAGCTGTATCGTAGTCTTCTTTTTTTTTTTCCAGCCTGATCACCCATACAGGTTTGTTGTTCCAACCTTCTGATATCACCCATCGGACTGTCTTCTGAAACAGCGCCTCAGGCAAATCAGACTTTGTTTGTCATGGTTACAATTACAATAAACCAGCAAGTGGAGTATCCTGAACCTTCGTCAGCATGGTTACAATTATAAACACTCATGGTTTGGTACTTGGTTTAGGAAAAGGTCGTGATTTGGTTTAGAATAAATACTTCTTTTAAATTAGATGATTTTTTTTTGTCTCGGTCACATTAATAACACAGTTAAGGTCATGGATAGAACAAAACAAAACAAAACATGTACTCTTGGTTTCACAAACCAACACAGACTTGTTTGCTTTTTACATTGCGTCACCAATAGTCTGAACTGACCTTTGAACTTTAATTAAAGGCAGTATGTTAACCAGATCGGCCTGTTATCCATATGCTGCACTGTGCAGCTCATACTCAGGCAAACTCACATACACTTGTCATTACAGACACGTACAAAAATATGAGCACGGCATGAACATAAAAAAAAAAAAAAAAAACAAGCTGATAAATAGACAATGCACTTATTGAGGTCTAACTCACACACACACACACACACACACACACACACACGCACACTGTATCTCCACTTAGTGTTTTAGTGATGGTGTAGGCACATTCTCATCATTAAGAGTCTCTCTCCCAGCTGCACATAGCAATTAAAACCCTGCCCCAAACACAATGAGCTAGGATGATGACGAATGGACAATAATAGAGTTTGTAGGACGTATGCATGTGTGTTTAAGTATTCGACTTATTCAAGGTGTGCTTTCGTTCAAGCCTCTGCTGTATACGATTACATGCCTTTGTAAAACTCAATCAGACCTTTATAACAGCAGTAAACAACACATCAAACAAAACACACGCGTTGTGCAGCAGCACCTCACTCAGGTTTAATGAGTCTTTTCAGTAGGCTGTAATCAAGACAGTCACAAGGGAGTTCAGCTCTGCTATTAGAGAAAATACAGGTTTTTCGCTCCCATCACTTATATTTTGCTCCTTGTTCTCTTGCTCATTTTCCTTCTGCTTTGGTCTGTTTTCTGCTCGCACTGTTTGGGGGGGAAATGTTTACTTGCTTGCCCTGTGGAAAGAGTTTTTACTGGAAAGTTTCCTCAAGTCCTTACCAAAAAAAGATCACTGATGAATGTATTATTTTCTTTTGAATTAAAATACTAAATACTAAGAGTTTAAAGTTTCGCAGGGAGGTTGTGGCACTCAGAAAATGGTAAAAGGAGAAAATATTGCAATGTTAAGGGTCCCTTATGTTACACTACTCCAGTGTTTCATGCAAAGTGTCGATATCCATAAGATATATTTGTGGTCATAAGAATTTAAAACCTTCTCAGTGTAGTTTTACTCTCCTCTCTCAGGCTGAGCTCTGGTAATGAGTGATGGCTGATTTTAAGGCTCAGTTTTAGGCTCATTTCTCTGTGGACTGAGCACTTTGATACTTTCACAGTTTTAATATAGAACCGAGACCTGCTTTCTAATCAAAAAATATAAAATTCACTTGATAATACATGACTTCATACAACCTGGGACCTTTAATGGCTTCGTGCCTCAGCTCTCTACAGAGTGTGATCCAAATCAGTTTTGTGTAATCCTGCTGACAAATAAACAACAGGCGCAAACCTCACAACGCAAGTAAAGTCCAGCGTCGACCCAGCATCATAATGAGCGCTCCGAGAAGAAGACTATTTTCATTTTAGTCAACGGTTTATTTACTCCGATTATTTAATTGCTAGGTTTACAAGGCGGCTATGTTAAGAATATTTGTCTGATTAGCACATAGCTACTATCTGGAAAGCATAAATATTTAAGCAGCGAAGCATTGAACAACAGCAGTAATGTTGACACATTAACGGTAATGGCTGCACATCACATCTTTTACATGTTATGAGTCATTAAAGTGCGGCGTGTTCACATCATAGTGGGGGTGCCAGAGAGGCTACTCGCTCACTGTTCTGTGCAGGGGGAAAAAAAAATGAAAATTGAATTGAGTTTTTTAATGGAACATTAACGAACTAATTATTATGGCTGCACTTATCATGCATTTGCAAAGATAATTTATTATAATATACTCAATGCGGATAGTTGAAGTAATTCAGAACACACCTATTGAAACTTAAAGTGCACAGCCGGGAGAATAATTTACCTTCCAGCCAGATTCAACTTACAACTCCCATAAACAGTTTCATCCTGGGAGGAACGTTGTTTTCATTGTGGTAAACTGAAATGACTTTTTGCACAAAGCTTTTTTTTTTCTTTTTCTTTTAAATTTAAATGCATCTCCGCTCCTCATGTACTTAAAAATAAAAATGACTGCTAGTGAAAAATAATGCAGAACGGAGCTAATTATGAACTAATTTGACTCAATCACGTTTGTTCTTGTTCAAAAGCCAAACATTTTACTACACAACCACCACCTCAGAACTAGCTTTCACCTACATTGTCTTATATCCTTAAAGTGTAAAGATGCCGCGCGTGCCGTGGCGGCCTGGTGCTCCCAGTGTCAAATAAAGGTTCTCACCTGCCACATTGCCTGTGACCTCTGACCTTCCTCTGGACAAACATCAGCTACATCGTTTGAGGTTTTACCTGCTTGGTGGCGATCAATGAGTCTGATCACCCTGGGAAATATGACCTGTGCATCATCCCAGAGTGCACTTAACTCTGAGAGGTCAGTAGGTGCTTCAAGCCCTCGTTATGGATAACGAGGTATCTTAATGAGGGGTTTTAATGAACTGACCTGTTGATGAGTCATCTGATGGCTCTTTTTGAAGTAATAGAGGTGACCTGGGGTTAAGTGGGCTTTAAAATGGAAGACTTGTAATGGTCTCTCTCTCTCTCTCTCTCTCTCTCTCTCTCTCTCTCTCTCTCTTTCTCTCTCTCTCTCACTCTCTTTTATTGTTGAATGTATGCGCACGTATACTACGTGTGAGGTTATGAGCATCAGTCGCCTACAGTTAATCTTTATCTAGCTTCACCTTGTTATGCTGTGCAGCTATATTCACTCACTCTGCCAGGTTGGAGCTCTACAGGTGCACAAGTAAAGCTGCAGTGACTGCTGTGTTTGTGTGTGTCTGTGTGTGTGAGTGTGAGAGAGAGAGAGAGGGAGAGAGAGAGAGAAAGAAAGCTTTTCAGCCTGGCTGTTCAAACACAGCTGTCCCACTCACTCATATTTACACTGCTGATCACAAGACACAAGGACTCACTCGCTCACTCTCTCGCTCACTCTCTCTCACTCACTCTCTCGCTCACTCTCTTACTCGCTCACTCTTGGTGTGCTGAGATCAGGCTTAGAGGCTGTTTTTGTTCCATGTGGTGAAAGTCTCCTGCTGAAACAATGAAGACGATGATGAGTTCCTGCCATGGAGGCAGTGAATTCATCTCACGCAGATTTGTAAACTGCATTATTTGAGCCAGCTCTTTTTACACCATGTTCACACAAACGGACTCAAACTCTGAGGACACAACATGCTGGTGGCATCAGGTGCGTCTCGGTCAGACTCAAGTTATCCGTTGGTGCGGACTGGAGAAGTTGAAAAAGACTGGGCCGTGGCAGATCTGAAGCTCTGAAGTGTCAGCCTGGAGATAACAGAATGTTGCCTGCTTGGCTTCCCTTGGGGTGGGGGGGGGGGGGGGGGGGCACAGGATAGTTTTCTATTCAACTCTGCTACAGTATGTAAAAGCACTTACAACAAAACAGAGGTAGCACTGATTGCCACGGCCAAAAGCTCCCAATTCTCTGTGATAGACCTGTAATGAGCTGCCACAAATTAATGAAGGAAATTAATGTGCAGAAACACGTTGCTCGGGAAATGAACTACATGTGGCAACAGGAGAAAATAAGCGTCCAATCAGAGGTGGGTATGCAAAACACACCTGCATGCTTCAGCTTTGTAGGCTTCAGGTCTGTATCTGAGCGGTGCGTTACTTTAGCTTTCGTGCGAGGGACAAATTGGGGGCGCGCAGCGTGACAAAAAGCAAGTGGATAAAGCCAACTTGCTCATTCATGCAAAACTAGGGGTGGGGTGGGGGGGCATTTCCTCACGCAGCTTAGACATCAATTACACTCACGTCTTCTCCTCGCTCGCTCCACACACTTACTCTGTGCTCATGAATTTGTCCTCGCTCGCTCTCAAATCTTAACTTACAGGATTGATTGGTGCTCAAATTTGTTTTGTGCTCGTTCAATAGTTTCATGTTAATGAAGTTCCTCCCTGGCTTTTAAATATAAAGGCTCTGGTTTGTTTTATCCTTTCCTCAGTTCTCTAGTTCTTCTTCTGTGTCTTTATGGGGAACGCCTTTGTTTGGCTTCTTACTGCCTTATCTTCCGTCTGATATATGTAGTAATTAAACATGAAAAATGTGCAGTTTTAAAGCTCTCGCTCTGCTTCCTTCTTTGTCTCCCGCCCAGAGTCACTACTCTTGTCACCATTGAAACCGACGCCGTTGCCCAGCGAGCGTCTTATTGTCTCAGTTACCACCTCTCTCTCTGTATTACTCACTGGGATATACATACACACCACACACACAGTATTGTCTTGAGCTTATCACTGATATGCACCTCAGTATGTTGTCTTGGTTTTATGTCTGTCTCACACACACCTTGATGTATGTGAACCTGCGGTATTAACCGGTAGGGTTAGTGCTAGTCTGGGCAGTATTCACCCACTGGGCAAAACACAGCCCCCAAGACACACACGCACATAGAAATGATGGTCCATGCAGACACACATCCTCTGGCGTTTTTGCAAAACAGACTGGCTTCCTAAAAACACAGGCATGCATGAATACATTCACACGCTCCAAATTTAGGAAGATGAGGCAAAGATCACACAGCCGCCCGGGCAAACAAGCACACCAATGCACACACAAATACGCAGGCACTCATACACAGCTCCCTTCTTCACTGAAGAAGAAAGGATGTAAAGGTTGAGAACAGCAAGGAGCTGCTGAAGTAGAAGAGGAGGAAAAAAAGCTGAAATAAAAATGAAATTAAGGAAGTAAGATGAAGGAACAGGAGAAAATGAGCAGGGACAGATCACTGGGGTGGAAACCACAGAGCCAGAGGCAGAGAAATTCACCTAAACAAGCAACAACAAACAGCCTCACCTTACCTTAAAACGCAGCCCAACTCCTCAAAGAAAACCCAGTCTCATAGAACTATACGACTAAACTGCCACAGTTAGAAACACGACTGTGATTGGATCTTGTTTTGATCATGTTGTTCATTTACATATTTAGGAAGTCACAGGATAGATCAGAAAAATGTTCACAGGCGACATACTTTCTGATCTCACAGCACAATCTCCACATGTAGTGACTGTTTAATGGTTCTGTTCATCATCGTAGGTTCAGGTCCCTGAAAGATCCTGGTTTTGGAGTCCCATCTCTACTGGTCAAAAGACCAGAGAGCAAGATAGCCTTTGTTTGTTTGATTAAAAACTCTTCATTTTGGAGTAGGAAGTTCTAAACTACAGACTGGACTTCACAGTCCTGAACCCCAACCATCTGTTGACGGTGCTGCTATTAGTAAAAATATTAGTGCGGCTTCATTCATTCAAAGAACACTTTCCTTCTGGACATAATCCAGCCTGAGATTATGTTTCCTGCAAAATACATGACACAAAATGACCCTAAAGCACAAGAATGTTACTTTGATGACCTATTAGACAAATCAAAATACTCTGTGCAGTGTAAATAAATTAAACACATAGCTAAATATCTAAATAGTAAATCCACTGCTGATTGATTTATCAGTCACCGTTCCCATAAATGATCGATGGTGATTGGAATCAATTTCCGCAGAGGCCTTTTTATATTGACTATTTACCTTAGATATGCCTGACTGCACATTAAACCACAAAGGGCCTCTGCTGAAACACAGTCTTACAAATAAGTATAACATGCAGGAACTTACCTATGAATATGGAGTAATATTGTTAGTTATGGTTAATATAGTTAATAAAACAAGCTCTCTATTGACAAGCTGCGGTGTTAGAATGTTGCTTACACATGAATTTAGCAACAGTAATACATCATTATCACATATTGATATTATTAAAGGCTTACATATCTGACAATGGAGTCATTTTGTGTAGAATTGATACTTTTTCTTATGTGAATGATCCGAATACTTCTTCCAGCACCATTCTGTAGATTAGGAGTAGCATAGAATAATGAATGCGCTTACAAAAAGCATCTGTTCAACTCATGAATAAACGTGATGTCTGATGCAGGCATCCAGGAAAAGCTGATCAATTCAGTTGCAGTGAGACGTCACTCTATGTCGTCCTGCATGAAGTGACTGCCTCACTAACCCCCTCTCTCTGTATGTTAATGAGCTTTACTGATGCTATATTTATGGAATAGTTCTTTGAAAGGCTGATCTCTTTAATCATCCAAAGAGAGATAAAAAGCCATTTTCTCAATGCAAGATATAGTGATGAGCCCTAATTATCACAAGTTGTGAATACAAATGTCAGCCTAATCGCAAATTACTGGCTTCAGCCACATGCATGTAAATCATCATACCCTAACTATAATGCATATAAAACAGTAGTAGATTTAGCATCAATCCAGTGCTTAAGGATTTGTCATATGTTTTGGCCATTTCAGAAAATATGATCTACACATGTACTATTTTAGTTCATTTTAGTTCTTTCTGGAAAACAACGTACGCGTTTATCGGTAAAACAGCTGCCATTTGCAGAACAGAAGCTCGAATGGTTTTCAGATACGATCCGGTTATCTTATACCAACAAGTAAGTTTGGCCTCGGACCAATAGAGCCATTGGAGAAAAACATCACCATCAAAAAGTTGTTACTATTCATGCGTGTGGCTCATGTGTGGCTTACAGTCAGATAAAAGTTTGGATTTAAGTTTGGATGATCCACCGAAATATTATTTTATCTAATGCCAGACATTGCACGATGGTTATTTCAGAGGTCTTTCAGATGATTCACTGTAATTTCCATCAGAACATTTCAATTTAAAAGCTCAAAATAAAGGTTTGCTGCCGAATAAAACAAACTTCCTCATGCTTTTATTTTGTAGGCAAAATCGCTAAAGAGGGAGTGATCCTGTGGGAAACTGTGCTGCCATGATTCAGACCTATTTTACTACCAGGATTCTCTATTTGGGCATTACAAATAATATTGCACCACCATGGCTGGCACAAATAAACATTTTACACAAATGTAACCTCATTTGAATGTAAAACATATAAAAAAATAAATAAATAAAAAAAAAACATAAAAAAGCATATGTTGGTTGTCAAGTTATTCCTGGTGATAAGGACATTACCAGCTTTCAAAAGTTTTCACTTGTACTTCTATAGACATTACATACTTTATTGGCAGGTGAGTAGTATACATTTTTACAGAGGTTTTAGGGCTACATAAAACTTAGAAATAAACTGTTCACTGCTGTATATTCAGTCTAAAACTGGATGAACTCCCAAAAGGAAAAGGGAAGATCCACTGAGTTCACCGGGGTTTTCCCCCTCGCCTCCAACCCTGCCTCACTGCAAGGTTTTCCAAACAGACTGAAACTAATAGAATGATTTGTGAGTGTTTGCCCCAGTTCGTCTAGCTGCCTGTCTCTTAAACATAACTCTCAGAAACCCTCAGGCTCACCTCGTACCACCTTAAATACCCGACTGGGGCAGATTCCCTCCTCACCTCAAGCTGACTTTGTTATCTGTTATGAAACATATGTTAAGATAGATGTCCTCTTCACCACTAATACGTGAGCCTTAAATCCAATCCCATATATGTTTAAAACGTCGGGACAAGTTTACACACACAAATTTTCAGGAGTTTAAGGTAATTAATGCAGCGTCAGCTTTCCCCCCAACTCTCAGTGTCAACAAGTGACTCATGTGGTCAAAGTGAACTGCCACATGAAACGTTTTCCAATAATCTTTGTGTCTATTCCTCAGCGCTCATCACGCTATTTTCAAATGAGCATTACTTGTCACTGAGGCAGGATACTTGATAACAGAAGTTAAATGGGAGCTGTACTCATCAGTCACACATGGAAAACAGTTATGAGCAACAAGTGTAAAAAGCAATTAGTTGTCCTACCGTTTAAAAACATCGCATGTGCTGCAGGGGTGTGTTATTTGTATGCAACATCAAATAATATACAGGTGTATGGCCTGAATTTGAAATCTGAAACTAGAAGCTGGAACCTTTCTACCATGAATCCAACAGATTTCATAATAATGCCATTAAAACATAAAGTCCCTGTGCTGCAAGGCTGCCTTAAACACCAGCTACATTCTGCTCTCTTTACCAAACAACTGTCTTTATTGATATTTAAGCAATTATACATAACGACATAAACTGATTATATTACAATTGAAATCCATTATTCCACCATACAGTATATGAGAACAACTGGTATTATCACACTTACATTGCAGGTTTAAGTGTCCTCTGAGAAGCTGCAATGCAAATGACCAGTCAGAGAAACCAAAGTGTTGGACAAATTGAATATTTGACCTTTTGCTGGTGCGCCATGATTTTCAGTATCATACTGCATATGGAAATCCACGCAACTGCTCTAAAGACATTCCATCCTGAACCACAAACGTCAACCCAAGGGTCCATCCTCTCGGAACCATGAACAAGCTTCACCTTGGACCAGAGGATGGACCATGTCTGATCAAGCAGACACCAGGTGCCATGTATAAATGATGTGTACACATAAAAACCATGTGTGTTTGCCACTTCCCACACATGAGTCTGTATTTATAATATATATTATAATATATAATAATATATTTATAATATAGACTTTGCAGTGAAAGTGTTCACACCTCATGTTTGTTTGACCAAGGGTCAAATTAGTTAGTTAGTCACAGTGAAGTTATAATCCTAAAGAGGAGACATTGAATATAACATAAAACAGTAAAGACACCTTCACAGAGCTGCATTCATTACTATCATTCTAACTTTTATGGTTTACACACAAAAAAATTACAATGACAATTCATACGCAGAAATAAGTGTGTTTGCGCTCAATGTTTCCTTTAGTACTGTTTCATATTATATCCACATTATTTATTGTGACACATTCTGTAAACTGTTTGAGTTATTTATACTATTTAAATATTTACAAATCACAGTTTTAGAGCCTGTCTGCAGCCGAATGAAGATTTCCTGAGAAATGAAGTTCAGAGTAAAACAGGACTTTAAAATTACTGTATTAAAGTTTACTGATAAACTCTCCGACCAGCAATCTGTGAAGTCGTGTTCCTTTGTTGTTGTTCTCTTCTGTGCCACACCTGATAACTTGTAGCACAGAATGTATTTGTTTGGCAAACTGATGCATTAAGGAAGAGTCTTTATGCATTTATGGGTAACTATGGGTGTGGAAAGGAGGCTTGTGTCCAATTTCTCAATGATTAGGATTTATAAAATGGACTCACGTGTACACATGCCATTGTAGCTTTGACCAGAAGAATGTGCTTGTATACTTCAGTTTTTATGGATACACATATTTTTAGTCATGAATATGCACGTAGTTTAATGAATCTGGCCCCTGGTATCTACAGTTTAATATTCCTGATCAAATTCACAAAATTTTAGACAAGTGACTGCTTCTGTGTTGGAGTTGTCACGTTACATGATTTTAACGAACACGTGCTAGTTAATAATAAATGAGCATTTTCTGCGGTTGTGTGATGTACGATCATATTGAAATGTTCCAACATTGTTCAACAGTTTAAACTCACTTTATTTTCTCATTATTTTCGATAGGAAACTTCCTTGTACCTCTGTGGGTTGAACTCTCTCTCACGCCCGCTCTTCAGAAATCCCAGTTACGTGGCGGCTGAGAGGTAAAGCCTGCCAAAGTCCTTACAGAGTGAACTAATGCCCCTGGAAACATTAGCATAGCAAAGGTTAGGTAGAGGGGCGGGCATGATGGGAATTCAGGAGAAGAAGAAGAAACAAGGAGAATGAGCGAGGATGCCTGCATTGAGACGCAGAGCTGGATGAGAAAGGTGGAGAATACTGATGAGTGGTCAACACAAACACTTTCGGCCCTCTGAGACCATTACCCAGCCACCCTCAGCTTTTCAACTCCCTCTCTCTTTTCCCCTTCTTTTATTCTCTATGTATCTTTCACAAAAACACACAATTCTCCAACAAACTCCCTCTGTCTCCGACCTCTTTTCATTTTATTTATCTTTTTTAGTCTCCCTGCCTATTGCAGACTGTCTGTCCCATACAAATGTCCTCCACTGCAGGAAGATAGATGGATGGGTGGATAATTGGATAGGCATTTGAAATGATGGATAGATGAATAGATATTGTGGGTGAATGGAGATGGATGGCAATTAAGCTGGATGAATGGATGGATGGGCATTTTAATGGGTGGACACAAAGATGGATTGGTGAATATTTGGATGGATGAACCGACTTATCAATATGTCTGACTGAATGATGCACGTGTGCTTGACTGGGCTACAATGGTCACGTCATGTTTGTCCACCACTTAAAAAAATGAAAAAAAGAAAAGCTTTTGTTTGCAATGATGATGTGATATTTTTTATCTTATCCAGAAAGAAAGTCTGTAGATAGGTCTGCTGCCCGAGGTGGAAATTAGCCTTCCAGGTTGACTGTATACGTTTGATAAATGAGGACTATCCCTATTCCAAAACTATAAATAGATTGAGAAAATTGAGATAACTTTGTCATTTGTGGATTTTTTTTCCTACAAAAAAAAAAGGTTGACACCAGACAAATGGACAGTACGTCAGCTAAATGGTTAACTGTCTGTACAGTGGCAATTTTAGGATGTGCCTTGAGGAGTTTATGCAGGACCTCTGGCCTTTGACAGCTTCGCACAGTCAGACTTAGCTGCACCTTGACCAGACTAAATCTAAAAGTGTGTGTCTGCAAGGAAACACCTAAACATCTCAGCAAACCCATGTGTCAATCAGCCTGTACAACAGGCACCCAACTACTGTTAGCTCAAAACTGAGAAGTAAAAACCAAATACGCGTATCCATTTTCTGTACTGCTAAGGCTGGAGACAATGTCAGCAGCATTGGGTGAGGGCAGGGCACACCAAGTCACCAGTATATAGGAGGATCAACACATAGAGACAAGCAACTGTTCATGCTCACACTCACTGGCATTTTAGGAGTTGGACTGCAGGAGAAAGCTGTAGTACCTGAAGGGAGCCCACTAAGGCACAGGAAGGCCCCAGGCCTGGGGTTGCTGTGAGTCCACAGTAAATACAAATACTTATTGGAGATGTTATTGTTATGGTATCAAAACTATCCAATATATTTCCTGTCAGCCATCCCCATACATTCAGCCTGTGGCAGCATGTTTCCATTTTGAATTGGGTTTCCTCAGATTGGCTGTACTTAGCTGCACAAGTGACACCACTGACTTTTTTCTCACCCTGTCTAGAAATAGATAGATAGATAGATAGATAGATAGATAGATAGATAGATAGATAGATAGATAGATAGACGTGAAATACCGGAAGTGACACATAAAAAGAAACCATGAGAAGTCAAACATCAGATTAAAAAAAAAAGGATAACCTGTTAATATTTTAAACATCGAGACAAAGTACTTGCGCTGAATATGTTGGACTAACAACTGATAATATCAAAGCCATGTGACCAGAGTGGCCAGGGCTAAATCCATTCCTAAGATCCTGGAAGAACATTCCCATGCTCCTGTTCCTACACTGATGATTGATGTTTCATGGCTCTTGGTGTGGTCATTCCACTCCTTTGTTGTCTTAGTATCGAAGACATTCGCGAGGAGCAGTCTGACAGCCCTCATCGTTTGTGGTGATTTACAATCAAGAAGAAAACACAGCAGCCACATGGTCGTTGAGCTTGACAGAGGTTATTTCTTCATTAATTTGCCCTCCCTTGGCATCTAGTAATCTACTTGATTTGGCTCAAGTAATGAGGTGGGGAAGGGTGGCGAACTGTCCTTCTGCCACAGGATAATTAAATCGTCAAATTAGTTTTATCTACTACACGAAGCCTCGGAACCCCATTAAAAAGCTCATACCCAGGTGTTTCTAGGATTTTGTAGAGGGAACTCCTGACTGGGTCCCTGTTCATGAACCCTGCTGGGGACCTCTATGGCCTCTAAAAATACTGATGCTGAATGTAAGGTTAAACATTTCAGACAGCAGCACACTTTTTAAGTTTCCCCTTGTCATCCTTCTTCTGGGAGAGTCCTTCCAAACGGTATTTAGACTTTAGTTCACAATACCAGATAAAATTACTAGCTGGGGTCAGTGGAAAGGAGACTTGGTCTTTTCTGTTGTGACTGTCAATCATGCTCTTTCCCTGTGTATGTCCTCCACAGGGTGAACGATCTAAAAAACAGATCTTAAACAGTGATGCACCAAAAACTGGAACCAATGCCAGCAACACATTAAAAGTGACGGCAGGGCAGCCCAGCCTTACTTTCAACTGGTGCTAGCATCACTAAATAAATGGTTGGTGGATAAAGTGCTACATTGCTGTGTGTATTTATCTCCCTGCGCGTCCCACATAATCCTCATCCTGGTGGGATGGAAAGTCAGTGGAACAGCATTTAGACAATGTGACACTAAACTCACTGGATTGGAACAAACAGAAATGAAATTCTTTGAGCCAGAATGTCAGTTTTGCGATTTTTAAAATGGTCTTGCCTGTCGAATCTATGGTGAGGGAAACAGTGATATTCTCTAAGTCAATAACACAATAGTTTCTCCATTTAAAAACTCATTCTCCGCTTTGTTTGTGTAAAAACAACATTCATACTGCTGTGCCCTAATCCAATCCTTCACACTTAAAGAGTACAACATATTTACCCCTGGGAGATGACAGATACTGCTGCAATTGCAAGGGTCAATTTATTTTTCTCTCTCATTCAGTACAAGTCAATTGCACCACATTTTAGGCCACCAGCTCATATAACCTCCTCAGAGTGCTACCTATTGTTCGGAAGTTTTACAAAGTAATGTTTTGCTTCAGCTTCCTTCCACAGTCTGAAGAAATCCTTGTTTTTTAGACATACTGAAGTCTTTAAAAGTGAGAAATTTAAGTGAGTGTTACTTGACTGAAAAGGTGAGATTTACCAAAAAATACACATTTGAGTTCTGGGTCCCTTGACTCCAGATAGACCTCCAATGTCTACCTACAGAAATGGACTCAATCAGCGTGTGTGTCAGTGTTTGACGCTGTCCCTCAATTCAACTACAAGCCCAAGTGTGACCAACCGATTCCAGATGGTTTGGCTGAACTCTCCTGTATCGATGTAAACTCTGGCTTTTAATGACAGATTCACTTTACCTTTATCTGGAAACAGTGCTGTCTTGCTGCATTTTGTAAATTTCCCCAGTTGGGTCACTGCCCCACTTTGTATAGTAATACACTATCTGGCTGCAAACGTCAGCCATTAAGGAGTTATGCGCTGATGACCAGACCACTTTCATCATCATTTCTGTTAAAATAACATTGCAGTTTAGTACAAACACAGATGCAGCATTAGTGGAAAGTAATGACCAATTCTGCACACAGGCACCATGGGAACAGCAGCACCAATCTGTCATTGTCAGAGTGAAGTTTAAGTGAATCTGACTGGCTTTCAGTTTGCATTTTTTTACCCATTGATCTAGTAGAATGTATTTTTCACAGGCAGCACTGGGGCTGTGATGAATGTACGATATGAGTATGACTGTTCAGTCAGATGAATCTGTGTTCTTTTTGCGCATGGTGGTCCTGTAAATGTAGTCCTCAGTCCTTATAATCCATATATCCGTATTTGTCCAGACTCATTGATGGAGCTCCTGAAATAGAGCCCCCACAGTGACAGACGTACTTTGGTTTGGACCCCCGGTGTCATGGTTACACTAATACCCACATTATGGTTAGGTTTGTGGAACAGTAATGGTTTGTTTTGGTTTGGTTAAGGCACAATAACTACTTGGTTAAGTTTAGAACAAGCTTGTGGTTTTGGTTAAGATAAGTTCTACCTTTGGGCGGAGCCGGTGGCTCACCCGGCAGAGCACCTTCCATCAAGGCTAAGCATCACATCAACCGCCTTCTCCCTCCCCCTGACGTTTCTGTCTGTCTTTCTCTGTGTCTATTACAATGAAGAAAACATAGCCCAAAAAATCATGAACAAAAGTACTTCCTTAACATTAGGGGACATTCATCACCAAGGTAACAATAATAAAGACACAGCTGAAGTGGACTGTCTCACTTTGGTTTGCCCGTCGTGGTCCTCAATGGGCAAACCAAAGTGAGACAGTCTGGCCTGCAGATCATTTTTGCTCTGAGTCGCCAGCTGTGTCCAACCTTACTGTTGCACTGCAGACTAACCTGTGAAGTTTTGCCACACTTGAACAGTCATACCTTCATTAGATTCTCCGGTGTTGTTTGCTGACATATTATTTTCATGACCAGTGCACAGTGAATCTGGGGATAAGCAGTCACACCGTTGTCATCCAGTCAGTCTTTAGACGCAGCCTCTGCAGGATGCAGAAACGAAAGGCCTCTCCTCTGCATGAAAGTCCCGTGCTTTGTCGATGGCCTGTCCACCCCAACCCCCTTCGCCCAATGTGGATTGATGCCATGTCTCCTAACTTCCTCCCATCATTACGACTGTACGCACTTGATATCCTAGCAGCTGGTGGCAGGTAACTCCTGTGAAAATACAACTATTCATGTCTGCCTGCAGATATATGCCTCAGTGACTGGGTGCAAAATGTACTCCAGTGACTGCAGGTGATGGATTCTAATATTTCAGAGAAAATTTCATTTTGGTGCCAGACGACTCCACTTTTAAAGCACAACATGACAGAGACCTCTCACAGAAAAACTAAATGTATGTGGTAAATGTTATGTTTGGAGCTTGGCAGCTGGGAATTTTAGTCCTTGGAGGCACCAGTGTGTCATTCATCTCTACTATATCTCAGACTTCACAGATGATGATGCTAGCACAATTTAATGGACAAATTCAACAGTGATCTTTCAGACACTGTGATTACTGTTGAACAGTAAATACAGTAAATAGAAGTGGATGTAAATTCTGGATGCCTGAAACCTGTAATGTATCTAATGACCATCAGGGGGCGACTCCACTGGTTGTCAAAAGTCAGGTTGTCTGTGTGAGAATGGCTCAACTTCACACTTGATTTATTACCTCAGAAAATGTTTTCCTAATGCGTTTATGGTCCCAGTGTCAGTGCAGGGGAATCACTGAACTCATAAAAACATTGTTTTGCATTTTTAATTTGCAGATGGTCATGGTGATTTTACATAGTCAGGTTCACAATGATAATTTTTCCTCTATATTAACTGAACAGCCCTTTTTACAAAATGATAAAACCTTTACATTGTCAGACTGCTCAGTGCCGACATACTTAATTAAGTTAATACAATAACTCTGACTGCATGAAATTACCTGTTAGGCCCACTTGTTTAAATAAGGTTACAAACTGGAGTCATCTGAAAATAATTGTCACTGGGTGTCAGACGGGAAGAGTCAGACCATCTGACGGGTTTTAAACAAATCCCCAAAGCACAAAAGACTTCATGCTTCAACTTAGACGTACCATGTATTTAATTATAAAACAAATAAATAAAGTATATATATAAGTTGTATATGTTTAGACATGTTTACTATAATTCTGCTGTATATAATATCAACATGTATTGACAGGCCTTGGGGTGGCTATATATTTATGTAACAAATGTCTATAAGATAAATATACATATGTGTGAAGACGTGAAATTATTCCAATTACTATATATATATATATATATATAGTTGCACACATGTGCTTTTATTTTATTTTTTATGTAGATGTATTACATGTGCATATGACACCACACGTTCGACAGACACGAACATGAATTTTGCATCAAGGAAAATCTGAATATTTTCAGTATGAGGGATGAAGAGTATGTGTAGTCTGTAGGTGGGTGAAGTGAAAGTTAAAAATGTCTAAGTAGGAGAAGGGAAACGCTCCAAATGTTTCCCTGAAGCTGAGAATGCAGTTTAATGTTTCCAACGCCACTTTCTGTTGAATGACATTTATGCTGTTGGACTTGTAGAAAATGTGGTTTGGAGAGGATGACATATTTTAATTAAAAAAAAAAAAAAAAAGAGTGGGAGGTCTGAGCAATAAGTCTCACTTAGTATGTTAACTACACGTACACACAAACCGGTCCATTATGTAAGCTGACATTTGCCTTTGCAGTCATTTTAAAACAAGCGTCCACCTACACATGCATTTAATAAATCATTTTATCATGTTTATGTAAATATGCAGATTTAAAGAGTTTATGTAAAGATGATCCAACATCTCTCACATCTCTTTACTCTCTTGCTGTCTCTGTCCTCAGTGACCTAAGTCTGTTATCTGTGTTTGAATGTAAAGAAAAGTCTATCATTTAATAAAATTAAAAAAAAAAAAAAGATGTCTGCACACATTGAAAGTTTTACCAGTTTATGCTGAACAGACTGTGACATAAATACAGTGTTGGTAACCTATATGTGGTGAAATCAAACACCCGGGGGGGAACCAACGAAACTCGATACACTGTGGTCAATCAAGACGTTCTGTGAGCTGCTGTGTGTTGACCCCTTGAGGGCAGATGACACTGGGGTATTTCTAGCTGACACCACTGCTGAGCATCCATAGTATTCCACTAAATGTGGAGCCCAAAGCCTACTGGGAGGGTGTTTTTTTGTTTGTTTGGGTTTTTTTTTTTTCATCTTGTTACAGTGTTTTTCCTCTCATTTCTGTCATTTCCCTCCTGAAATAAAACACCACCTCAAACAGGTATCAAACAGGACTTGGATGGCGGTGATAGTTGGAATTTGTTTTGACGTGCAGTATATCAGTTTATTGTATCGAATTATTGCTCCTTTGTTCATCCGCTGAACTACCATATTCCCACGCGCAATTGCACTCATGTTTGACAACTGTCTGACTCAAACTGTGGTTGGTGTGCCCGTGTGCAGCGATGCGGTAGTCCAGTGGTTCACAAACTGTAGCTCCGAAGGAAATAAAGCGGGTACCTAGACTATGATTAACTTTTTTCATTCAGTATTTGGCTAAAATAAATGTTTCTGCTGTCCCCAACCACAACAGCTCACCACTCACCTTCCACTGCTTCTCTAAAATGGGATGGCACTGTTCTGAATCCACTGCAAGTGATACACTGACTATCGACATGTATCTCACACGACCCCCTGTCAAATAACCCCAACTGTCACGCTGGGGTTATTTGACTGTTCCAAGATGGCAGCGCAGTGTTTGCTGTCTATAATACCCACTTTTTGATTGGAATTGGATTAAATAATTCAGTATTAATAATTTAAGTTCCCACAATGAGAGCAAACTTTTTCTCAGTACAGATGACACACTGAACTGCAGCCGGGCTGTTCCCTCTCACTTTCAGCTGTAGAGGCGATGCCGAAATCAAATGTGAAAATAAAACCATGTGAGCATCAGGGTTTAGATGGATTGTGTATCAACAATGGGGGTCCAGGTTCTTTCCCTATCTTGCCCCTTGCACGCGCACATGCGGGTGTTTTGGTTTGAAGGCTGAAAATGTCAACAGCCGAGCCGAATTTTGACTCAACTGCCTGTTGTTATGAGTATGACTGAAAATGTCATTGTGTGCGTCTATGCGTGTTTTTATCCCCATCAGTCCATGCTGGGTTTGACAGCCACTCCATTTCCCAAAATCCATCTTAGTTCTTCTCTGTTGTGTTTTATTTTCAAAGATGTAGTTGTCATACTGCCATTAAATAGTTTAATAGTTATTTCGGGGTATTTTATGCTCTCAGGGGTGATTTTACAGAAGACAGATGACAGAAAACTCAAGTCAGGAATGACATATGATACAGATTCCTAGCCAGTTTCATCGCCAGTGATTTCATCCCTAGACCTTTAGCGACATTTACAATCGAAGGCTAAAAGGTTAAAAAAAAAAAATAGAAGGGTTTTCGTTTCATTTTAGTAAGAAACTGACCATCTGATTTATTAAAATTCAGTCTTTTAGAACCAGGTTGATTCTGTGGTGACATTTCAGAGAGCTCTGTACCTGCAGGTCTGAAGGTCCGGGGCACAAAGGAAGCAGCCTTGAAGCCATTTATCAGTGCTCCACTGCACCCTGACGCCTTGTGAGGCCGTGTCGCTGCTTGCTGTGGTTTCTTTATTTCCACAGTGTCACCCTGGTGGACTCATTTTCTCACAGCAGCTGTCTCGACCTTGCCTCCTGCATGGACCTTGGCCGAGCAGTCTGGTTGTTCAGCCTGATTAGAGCTGGCAGTGTTGGCCTGTTAGGAAAAACAAACCCTCTGAGGCTCTGACCTCCGGCTGCTCTGCAAGGCAGGATGGGAAAATAGTGTGTGTGCCACCTCTGTGTCTGTGTCTGTCCACCTGTTATCCACTGCTGCTGGAACTGTTCTAGAAATTACATTTCCGGTCAACTGAACTGCTACAGAAAACACGTTCTGTAGGAAACGTTACATTTTTAATTATTATTAATGAGAAGAAAACAAGATGGCAATGGGCAAATTACAAATTGGAGGCTTCAAAAACAGCAGTTGACAACCCGATGGGTGACGTCGCAGTGGGCTGCCACTTGGATATAACATTATTTAACACAGGTGAGCAAGCAAGCTAAACTAATTGTTGTCGAGATTTGGAACTAAACCTCCACAGGGATCTTTCTTTCAACACAATGTTATGTATCGGCCATTCTCTGATGGTGATTAGAGTGACGGGTTAAAGCAAATATTCAGTAAATGAAGGTATATTAGAGAAAACACTTCAAGTCTATCTTCAGCTGTGATGAGGTCACTGAGCTCTCAAATGGTGGATCATGTACAGCCCTGTGCAAAAGTTATAGGCGGGTGTGAAAAATGCTGTAAAGTAAGAAAGCTTTCGAAAATATAAATAATAATGCAAAAATAAAAAAAAAAATGCAAAGGAGCAAACAAAAGAAAAATCTAAAAATCTAAATCAAATCAATGTTTGGTGTTTCTACCCTTTCTGCCTTCAAACCAGCATCAATTCTTATATACACTTGCACCAAGTCAGGGATTTTGAGGTGTATGATCAACCAGTTAAACCAAACAGGTGCTAATGATCATCAACTTCACACGTAGGTTGAAACACAGTCATTAACTGAAACAGAAAGAGCTGAGGAGGCTTAAAACTGGGTGAGGAACAGCCAAACTCTGCTACCAAGGGGAGGTTGAGGAAGACAGTTTCATGTCACAGGTCGTACACCACGGCAAGACTGAGCACAGCAACAAGACACAAGGTGGTTCTACTGCATCAAGGTCTGTCCCAGACAAAGATTTCAGAGCAGACTGGGGTTTCAAGATGTGCTGTTCAAGCTCTTTTGAAGAAGCACAAAGAAACAGGCAACGTTGAGGATCGTAGACGCAGCGGTCGGCCAAGGAGACTTAGTGCAGCAGATGAAAACACATCAAGCTTATTTCCCTTGGAAATCAGAAGATGTCCAGCAGTGCCATCAGCTCAGAACTGGCAGAAACCAGTGGGACCCAGGTACATCCACCTACTGTCCAGAAGTCTGGCCAGAAGTGGTCTTCATGGAAGAGTTTCAGCCAAAAAGCCAAACCTCCGACATGGAAACAAGGACAAGAGACTCAACTATGCACGAAAACATAGGAACTGGGGAAAATGGCAGCTGGTGCTCTGGACTGATGAGTCCAAATTTGAAATATTTGGCTGCAGCAGGAGGCAGTTTGTTCACCGAAGGCTGGAGAGTGGTACAATAATGAGTGTCTGCAGGCAACAGTGAAGCATGGTGGAGGTTCCTCGCAGGTTTGGGTCAGGATTAATGGGGCCCCAATGCTGAGAAAGACAGGCAGATACTTATCCATCATGCAGTACCATCAGGGAGGCGTATGATTGGCCCCACATTTATTCTGCAGCAGGACAACGGCCCCAAACATACAGCCAGTATCATGAACAACTATCTTCAGGGCAACGAAGAACAAGGAGTCCTGGAAGTGATGGTTTGGCCCCCCTCTTCTGTTCATTCACTGCATTTTGTTAATTGATGAAAATAAACTATTGACACTTTCATTTTTGAAAGGGTTCTGAGTTTACAGCATTTTTTTCACACCTGCCTTTAGCAGAGTGCTGTAGATGTCAGCAGGCTTTGATGAAATCAATCAGCCTATTTCCTTTCTGACACTGGATGATTGGTGTCTTTACATCTATTCCACAATCAGTAAGATGTGTTTCCAACATGTGACTTACCAAGGACAAGAAAGATAAATGGCTGACTTGGTGGAGATGTAGAATATCACCAGCCTCACCCCCTGACAGCTAACAGCTTACAGCTTTGCCTCATGTCACACTACTTCTTCCTCATTCAGGGAGGCATCATAACAGGTTGTTGGTCAGGATTTTTTATTTATTTATTTTTTGTGTCTTTTATTTAGTGACTTCATATTTAAACACACATACACAAATAACCAGGATTAAACGAAGGTCTCAGACATTCAGTACAATCTCTGCCCAATCTGTTATCTGTGAGTCTCTCACTCTGCACCACAGTCTGGCCTCTCTCTTTTTCATCTCCCTCTGTAGTGTTGTGCTGAGTACAGGATGTACTGCCGCAGTGTTGAGGTGTCAGCTTTCCTGCTGCCTTTCTCATCTCTTTCTTCATCTCGCTCTCTCTCTCTCTCTCTCTCTCTCTCTCTCTCGCTCAGCGCACTTCTCCTTCCTCTGTCTCTTCCTCTCCTCCCTCCTCTCCCACTCGTCTAATCCCCTCTTATCTCCTGCCTCTCTCCACCCTCTCCTCTTCTCTGTGATTTATCTAACTTCCTCTCCTCTCTCGCCATCATCTTGGTTCTCCCCCGTTGTTCCTCCACCTCCTTTTGCGTGTGAAGAGCTCACTCAAGAGACACACATAAGTAAATATGAACATGCATGTGCACACTCACATTTGCATAATTACTCCCCATTCATCCACACACACACTGTGAGGCTGAGAGTGTTGATTACCACTGCTGTTGATAAAGTGGTTTCCACTGTTCTTGGATAGAAGAAAAAGAGAAAAGTGCAGCAACAAGAGGCAAACGTGACCAGTAAATTCCGGCTCTCCTCTGTTTCATCCTTTAGTGTATGATGTGATTTGTGAAGGCTGACAAGCGCAAATACTGAACAACTTCAGAACAAAGATTTATGGCTAGACGATGTACGATGATGATATGTGAGAACCAGTGGATGTTGTGTCTCTTACAGCTAGAATGACGAAGATCAGCTTTGTGTTTGCTCCACAGATGAATGAATTTTGACTCACTTTAAAACATCTAATGGTGTCACTGTTACTCTGACACTATTACATAACATTACATAAGTACTGTTACATAAATAGTGTCACAGTAACTTTAATGAGACAATATGCCACTGTGTATACATGAAAGCTTCCCAAAGCACTAAAGGTCTGAGAGCCGAACAGAAAGAGGACTCCATCAGAGCTGTAGACCAAAAGGAGAACCAACTCATCCTTCAAATGAACCTAGAATGTGAACACAGGAGTCTTTTTTCTGCTGGTCTACTTTAAGAGGAGCGAGTTTGGTTTGTTTAACTGCCAACAGGTAAAATTTACCCACAGCAGTGTTTGATCATGTGTAACATTTGTGCTTCCTAAAAGTGTGTTTCGTATCCTTACCTTTGGTTAAAAATTGTCAAGACAAAACCAGATTGGTGGCTCAACTGGTGGTGAGCGTACCATGGTGGCTTGGGTCTGACGGCGATGGCCCCTGTTTGGGTTCGACCCACAGCCCTTTGCTGCATGTCATTCCCTCTCTCTCCTCAGCCTTCCTGTCTCTCTCTCACTGCAGATGTGGCAGAGACACACAAGGCCTGAAAGAAAGTGAGACAAAACTAGATTGACAAAATTACCATTTATACCTATAACCATCAGCAGGTAAAAAATGACCCCTATATAGGATGATGTCATTTATGTGCTATTAATTTCACATGTGTAGATGAACAGCCTGTGTTGCTGTGGCAATGCCTCCGCGTCATCATAACTCAGATGATAACCTTCGAGATGGATAAGAGAAAGACAAATCTGAATTCAACTCAGGAGTGACACTCCAGACAACTGAGTGAAGAAGAGTTGACGCGATGTGATGTGTCCTGGGTTGATTGTGGATCTGTCGGGTCATCATCTGACGGCAGCTGAGAGCATCTGCAAAAAGTGAGGCCAACACACCCTGACCCTCTGCTTGGAGATGGGCCTGTTATAGTCATCTCAGAAAGTAAGATATAAAAAAGACCTCAACGAAAACGCAAGTAGATAAATAAGAAATCTCTTGGCGAAAAGTTAAGCCGATACTGAAGTGCCTCAAATGGTGTAAAAATGGCTCTACTTCTCAGTTGATTTGTTACCTGAGTAAACATTTTACCTATTTTACCCATTGGCAGTTTTAATGTTAAAGGGACTATATATAATAGCACACTAGACTAAATGTGGCTGAAATGTATTCGTAGCCTCTGTGTGTGATACAAGTGGTGAAGCTTTCACCGTTGATACACTTTCATATTTTCTTTCTTTGTTTTCCCAAATTTATTTCAACAGGGACACATTAGTTGCTGGTTGGACCATTGCATACTCAACTGAGCAAAAAAATGAAGTGACGCTCTGGCACTGGTCTAGATGCCAACCTGAGAAGTCTTTTTATTAAAAAAAAAAACAAAAACAAAAAACTTTTAAATCCAAGTGGCAACCCTCCGTGATATCATCCGTTGGTTTAAGATGTGCCATTTTGAAGCCTCGAGTTTGTAATTGGTCCATTGCCATCTTGATTTTTTTTGAAAATCATATCTGCTTTCGCTTCTGTTTTCCTCTAAATGGGACCATAATTTAAAAAAAATGATGTTGCACTGAAGGAGACTTAAAACTAATGACTGAGACCATAAACCCATTTGGAAAACATTCACTGAGGTAATAAATCAAGTGAGAAGTGGAGACATTTTCACATAGACTTCTACACAATTTGACTTCTTTTTGCAGCTGGTGGAGTTGCATCCTGATGGTCATTAAATGCAACGCAGATTCAAGGTACTTCTGCATTGGCTTCAATTGAGATTGATTTTATATGCAGTCTATGGTCTCAACGTGAAGGGTGGGCATGTGCAGCATAAAATATCTGCATACGATGCTTTAAGTGAACCCCCTGTATAAATCAATAAAGGTACAACATCCCAGTAAAATACAGTGCAATTCAGCAGCACAACAAAGCCTGTGAAATGATTATACAGTTGAATCAACAGCCTGAGTTTTCACTTTCTCAAGAAATTAAGCCCAGTTCTAACTTCAGTGTCTAGATATCAAGTCGCTCTTTTTCTTACTACAAGTGGTGACTTGCATTAAAAAATGGGGACCTCAAAAGTGTTTATTGACTTTCCAGTGAGAGATGATCTTTTCCACCTTCCAGTGGACAGATAAGAAAATACATAAAAGCTAATGAGATTCTCTGAACAACTTAACAGACCCATACTTAGAAATTCAAAGCAGAACATGAATGAATTTTTGCCCACAGCTTATTCATGTGCTCTTACATGGTATAATTTGTAGATTCATTTCATTCAGGTCATTTATAATGAAGAGACCAGTCAGAGATCTGACTTTTTATCTCAGTCTTTTTTTGCCCTTTGCTCCGTGTATTAGATTAGATTTTACCGAAAGTAGACGTGTCCACGAGTAGACGAATCAGAAGCTAAGCAGGAAAATGAAATGACTGGACCAACTCTGAATTTAGAGGTACATCTTTTCAGTTCATCTGAAAAATTTGTCTGGGCTCTGAGTCATTTGTTGAGAAAAACTCTGAGGCCTTTGCCCAATATCTGCTCTAATATGGACTTCATCTTTATGAGACAAGGAGATACCGAGGAGCAGGTGCAGGAGCATATGCTCATGCATCCATTTTGGCAGATTGTTTGTTGTCTTGCTCATTCCACCACTGTTATACAAGGTAAAAGTTGGAGAAATGCATCTTTGGCGGAGTTTATGGTGATTCTCCGGCTGAAAACAATGATCATCTGGTTTGCTGTGCGCTTACTGCCAAAACATGAAGACAATATAACAAAGCTGTGGGTGGATCATTTTTATTCTCAGTGGGAATGAATCAACCAACACTGACTATATTAGAGCCTTTTTCTGCCTTCCTCCTATAGTCCTAGTAATAAAATGGAGAAATGTCCCGTGTTCATGGCGTGAGAGTCAGGATACATGATAAGTTGTGTTTCTGTTTGACATCAGTGGCTGCAGTTCACATCCAATCTCATTCTTGTAGTCAGTGCTAATGCTCTTAGTCACACCAGCACCACAGGGCACAGTGGTGCAGTGGTTAACACTGCAGCCTCACAGCAGCTTGGCCCCCAGGCCTCGGGCCTTTCGGTGTGGAGTTTCATGTTCTCTCTGTGCCTGTGTGTGTTCCTTCCAGGAACTCTGGCAAAGCAAAGACACACATATTTGGTCAATTGGTGACACTACATTTCCCGTGGCCTGAGTGTGAAAAGCCGTTTGGCTGTATGTGTTGACCCATGTTTGTCTCTGTATTTCTCTATGTGCTGGACTGGCAACTTGTCTTCCTCAGGTTGGCTCCAGCCACCCCTGCAAACCCTGCATGGATAAGAAGTATAGATAAGACAGGCAATCAGACATAGTTGTTTGCCACCAAAATATCTGCAGTGACTCCAACTTTATTCAGCTGGTCCTGTTGAGAATTGGTCCAGGCCAAGGAAATAACCTGGTCAATGATAAATGAACTGCACTTTGCATGTTCTCCCTGTGCCTGCATGGATGTGAATGGTTGCTTGTCTTCTGCAATATACTAGCAATTTGTCCAACCCTCTGCGACCTCAGAGGGTTTGTTTTTCTTGCCCTTGCCCAGTCTCAGCTGGGATTGGCTCCAGCCCCCATGCGACCCTGCTTTGATAAGCAGAATAGATAATGGATGGACACCAGCACCATGATATGATGACTATGACTATGATGTGGCAATGCCGGTTACATAATCAGATCAGAAGGTAAACCTGTGTGGAAAACATTACAATCCATGCAGGTCGGGTAACATGTCAACAACTGTTAAGTGCTAACATCAGCTCAACATAAGGGTGAGGGTGGAAACTTGGTTGTGATTGGCCAGTGAGCCCAGTACAGCACAATGATGGTAGTTTGTTACAACAGGGGTGGACACCCTTTAGTCTCTGTGCACTTCAACGCAATGAACTGAATTGTGACATTTTTGTACAATGGCAACCTGCAGTGCAGCAGCAGCAGCAGCAATGAGCCTCGTGTCATCTCGTGCAGATGTGCCCGGTACAGCCTCACTGTTAGTGTCATCAACACAGAGAATCAGTTTTCCTTCTCACTGTCCCTTGCCCATTCATTTTTGTCCTGCTGCTTTCCTGTCTGTCTTGGTCACCTTCCTCCTGCTCTTCCTCCTCGTTTTTCCTCCTCTCCGCTGCTGCTGTTTCCTATTGGCGCGGTAATCCTCCTGTCAACAACAAGCAGCCGCCGGTGTTTGTAGAAACAGCAATAAGTTCTTTGTTTGTGTGTGAGCATACATGCTTATCCGTGTCAGGTGTGTGTGCTTATCTGTGTCAGCTGTGTGTGTGTGTGTGTGTCTGTGTGTGTGTTTGGGCCACGTGATTGTACGTGGTTTTGGAGCTGCGTCTTAAGTCTAAAGCTTTCCATTTGCCCTCGTGTCTCTCTGTCTATGCGTCTATCTCTCTGTGTCTGTTTACATCTGAACATTTTCTTTATCCAGACCGTCCTTGTTACGACAGTGTTGTGTAATCATGCAAAACCCGCGGCCACAATCAACCATCAGCAGAACTATCAGATATGTGAAATCAGCTTCAGAAACTATTCATCCCACCCGTACATGATGACACGCACGCGCAAAAGATACACACACATGCAAACTGCGGTAATTACAGCCACTGTCAGTGTTTCACATGAGCTGTTACAGCAAATGTTTATCTGTACCCCTCACTGTAAACACCTTGTTGGAGTTAATTACACAGGTTTATGTTTAGTTAGCCGGAATAGAAATAAATAGATAAATAAATAAAGCAACAAACTATGCAAACAAGGCACACAAACACTCACAGAGCTCACACATATACAGGTCTCCATCGATAGATAATGCTGACACCTTTTGGAGCGAGGTAATAATTTTCCTCATCTTCCGACTGAGCCTTTCACCTCTGACCTCTCCACTTCTCTTTACTTTCTCTTCAGTTCACAGCCTCAGACCCACAAGCTGCCAAATTCACCACAACTGACACCGTTTGCAAAGTCCTGTTGTTCACTCGCTATGCTTCACTAGTAGAGGTTAGACTCCTGGAACTAGAAGGCAGTCCATCCATCCATCCATCACTTCATCTGTCCATCCATCCAACATGACAATTAATTAAAATAATCAAATTAATAAACAATTAGTGAAACCAATAAACTGAAAAAAGTGTTCACATTTTACTCCAAATGAGATTACTAAAGTCATTAAACTTTTTGCATGTAGATGCACTGAGCATCCACAATCTTATTTTTACTTTCCTCAAATCAGAAAAAATCACAGTTGCTGGGCTGAAAACCTTGAGGTGAGTAGCTCTGTTTCACTTCCAATGTAATTTTCTCCCGAAACTGCTTCTTTAAAAACAAAGTAAAATGATTAAAAACTCAGCTACTTTTTCCATAATCAACTTTTCTGTATTCATCTGAATAATTTGAGACTCTTCCAAACATATAAACACAGACACACACACACACACACACACACACACACACACACACACACACACACACACACATTCACGTTAGCATTAGCCAGCAGAAATCTGTGGTGTTTCAAATGCCAGCTTCATTTCCACTGTGTGTCTTCATTCATGGATTATGTAAAATTATTCAAGGCTGACTCCAAAAGACAATCCCACACATACAGACACGCACACACACACACACACATGCGCGCGCGCACACACACGCACACGCACACACACACACACACAGTCCTGTATAAACAGCGGTAGCACTCAGATTTAACTTGTAAAATTATTTAAATCCAGTCTCCCCAAGTGAGTTTATACATGGATACACACACACTAGTGACATTCAAAAAAATAGTTAACCAGGCTCAAATCACAAAAACAAACTCAGTCACATAATTTGACTCTTACAGGCTGCACTGCAGCTTTAAAATTTTGCAGAGAGCGGTTATTCATGCAGTGTCAGAAACCTCCAGTCACACTGAACATGTGACCTGGCTTCTGCTTCAGAGTCACACTGAGACACAGATGAGATGAAGCATTTTGACTGATGACGCTGATTGCCATGACACACGCGTTCTCACACGCACACACACACTCACACGCCCAGTTGGAAGTGCACAATTTTCACAACCCCCTTGTGTCACCTCAGCAACAATCTCAAAATCTTTCAAATAAGCCTTTCAACCCAGTCCTTATTTTGTGTGGAAAACTGAGGGCAAACAACTGATCCCTGTGGATAGAGACAGACACAGGTGTGTGTGTGTGTGTGTGTCTGTGTCTGTGTGTGTCATTCAACTCCCCTGCTGTGTGCCTGAACCTCTGTTTGATTGGGACAGTGACTGGCAGCAGTAATGGTGCAGCAGTTTATCAGTAGATGAGCTGAGAATCTGTAATGGGGTGATGATGTCACCGTAGGGGTCCTGAGGCATGCTGGGAAGGTTCCTTTACATCTAGGAGGTTTAGATACTGTACTAGGAATTCTATAATTTGATTTGGATACATCACTCCTGTAATGTACATATGTAAATGCACAGCTTTCCACTGCCAGTACCAACAACCAGTTCTCTTTACAAATCTAATTGGATGGTGATATATTCTCATCTGCACCTTCTTTAGGGCAACTTAGGGTCAATGCAAGAAACAGATCAAAAGATTCTTTAACTTCCTGTCCAAGCAAATTAATTGTGACATTAACTTTTACATTCTGTTTCTTTTTACCTGGCTAAAACTGAATCAACTGAATTAACATTGATTGAGAAAGAAAACAGACCTAGTTCACAGCAGACATTTTGAATTGTAATTGTAAAATCCTATTTAACAAAATAACACAGTGTTATCAATTTATCAAAAAAGAAAAAAAAATCTTAATCATCAGAAAAATGCCCTTGATAGTTAACCAATCAGCCACAACATGACAACTTGCATAATATTGTGTAGGTTCCACTTTTACCACCAAAACAGCCCTGACCCATTGAAGAAGGTCCACTAGACTTCTGAAGCTGAGCTGGGGTGAGGTGGATCAGACTTGTTTGTCCAGCTCATCCCACAGATGCTGGATTGGACCAAGATTTGGGGAATTTGGAGCCAAGTCAACACCTTGAACACGTCGTTGTGTTCCTCATAACATTCCCGATCCATTTTGGATGTGTGGTGTGCCAGGGGGTATTATTCTGCTGAAAGAGGCCACCTCTTTCATTGCTTCGTGGTCCCGGTCTGATGCTCATGTGCCCGTAGGCGCGTTTGGCAGCGGACAGGGATCAGCATGGGCGCCCTGACAGGTCACATGCAACAACCTTTCTATCAGAGCCAGCGTTAACTTTTTTCAGCAGTTAGAGCTACAGTAGCTCTTCTGCTGGATCAGACCACACAGTCCGGCATTCGCTCTCCATGATCGTCAGCATGAGCCTTGACCGTCCACGACACTATTGATTGGTTCACCAGTTTTTTTTTTTTTCTTTTTTGGACCACTCTTAGTAGGTGTTGACCACTGCAGACTGGGAACATCCCACAAAAGCTGCAGTTTCGGAGATGTTCTGACATACTTGTCAAAGTTGCTCACATCCTTATACTTGCCCATTTTTTCTGCTTCCAACTGTTTATGTGACTGTTTATAAAAGTGGATGCTGACTCTCAGCCTGAAAAGTGAAGCCGATTCAGAAGTGTCTTAAACCTGCATTCTGTCTGATCACCACCGGAGCACGACTCCACTGGTCACAGAAAGAACTTTCTGTTTGCATAGAGGTTCAATACAACATGATTGTTATTTTTTAAATGATGGTCCCATATAGAGCAAAATAGACCATAAAACAGGGGGTGAATTAGGGGGCGTGGCTACAGTGTGATTGATAGACTGCTCCACAGACAGTGACCTGTCTGACAAACAGGATAGAGCACAGAGCAGGTCAGATCCACCCCTCACTCCACCTCAGCTCCACCTTCTCCTCCACACAGTTTTTTTCTGGTTTCAAAAAACCCACCTGGTGACGGACAATTTATAAACTTAAGGCTTGAAAAATGGCAGCTCACAAACCAGTGGGTGACGTCATGGTATGTTGCCACTTGCTTCCGACACATCATTTTTTAAGGCCAAAATGTTTGCTTGGTTCCATTGTAACAGCATAATCAATGTTACTCACTTCACCTTCACCTACATTACGAAAGCTAATTTTATTCCAATGACAGTAATCTATTCTGCCTCTCTCTCTCTCTCTCTCTCTCTCTCTCTCTTGCGCTCTCTCTCCCTATATATATATAAACATACTCACATATATATATAATTCTAGTTGTAGTCTAGTCTAGTTATGTAACAGCATGTAAAAAACAATAAGAATAAGAGAGACCATTTGGCCTGAGTAATGAATGAAAACATAGGTTTGTAATGTAGTTGTGGAACCAAACCTCCTACTATGTGTGAACACAAAAGCCCATCACTCTGCTTATATTTTTATGATGCCTTAACTCAAGTTTCATTGCTCAGGGAAGGTATGAGAGCATCTCTAATTGATTTCAGTGAACTATCACCATCTCTGACTTTAACTCATTCGGATTGGGCCGCTGGCTGGCAGTGATAATGGTATTCCTGTTTGTTCAGGAGATGAGCTTTTCCCAGGGGAACCTGGAAAATGCAAATGGTGTGTTAATGTCACCAGAGGGGTCCCAAGACCTACTGAGATTATACCCCCTCATTAGAAATCTACCAAGATTACAAACCCTCACTGCTGAGAGGTATACTACACTTGAAATTAGTTTTTTTATGGCTGAAAGTTTTTTTTAAACGACCTATACAAATGAGAAAAGTGATTTACACCTAAAGTTGTAGTTACATAAAATAACACAATGACTGAAAGTGTGTGTTTTTTCTCCATCGGCGCATTTGATAACCGAAGTGAGGAAGCAACCACTTGATTAATATGCTGACTTTTTACCACAGGGATGTTATACCTTCCAAAATAAAGGACACTGCTCAAGTCCTGGCTGAGAGACCTGAGAACAGGAGCCTTTATTCCAAACAGAGCTGCTCCATCTTTGAGATGAACTGATTATTACCCTTCTTGTACATCTGTGTTTAGTGCAAGATAATGAACACAGTCAACCTGGAACTAGCCCACTGAGTCTGCAGAGTCATCAGTCCCACAAGACCAACATTAAAGTGCACTTCGACACTTTACAGACCAGAATTAATGGCGTTTCCTCCAGCACAGTCGATGTGGTTCTTCTAATCCTAAAATAATTATGTAGCAGCAATCAAGTAATTGTCCTTATTTATTAACACACGTGCAGCTTTCCACAGCAATGTGGAGTCGTGTCAAACCGAGGGGGAGGGCAAGATAGTGGCGACGCATGGTGGCTGATCGATGTGAACCAACATCACTTTTGGACTCACAAACGTGCGTGCGGATTTTTAGTGGGCATCTGCATGAGTGGGCTCTTTTTATCTGCCCTGGACCACTGTGACCGCTGTGTCCTTGTCATTCAGCGTGTGCTGACTCTCTTTCCCAGTGCAACCCTTGGATGAGCCAGTTGTAAACTTCCGAGACATTATTCACAGCGGCGAGCACGGCACCCTCACCAAATCACTGATTTGCCTGCAATGTTATGATCAAACAGGAGCAGACACAATGAGCCCTCTGGACCACAGCCAAAAATCATCGATTTGGAGGAGTGTAACGTGTGTGATCAAAGGCTTATTATGTTGAATTGTTATGAAAAGTGAACCAGATTTTTGTTTGACTTTGATCTTTGCGGCCTTTGAGGCAGATTCCATACTGCTGATGAGCTGCGTTCACAGCAAGCACAGCTGCTGGACAGTGATTGATACTGGCTGCAGCGTCATTAATATGAATGACAGTGTTCAGACATCCATCACTACAGAGAAAAGAGCAGCAGCTATAATGAGCGAGCCGTGTGCATTTGCATCCAAAGTGCATGACGAAGGGTATCACTCAAATAGATTTTAAATGGTTGGAGCAAGAACAAATACCTACGGTTTTAGTCTTTGTCAGTGTCTGACATAAGTATTAGTTAATAAAAAAAAAATTGTTCCTTTAATTCACTTACTGCAGTGACACTGTAATGACAATGTACTACTTTATAGTTGACACCGAAGCAGGTAAGAATCAAAAGGTATTTGTTAGATTATTATTTATTATTTATTAGATCATCTATTTATTGACTAAATGTGTTTAATATATGGTCAATTCAGTTGACTTGACACCATATGGAATAAAGTGGCCTGAACTACCTCATTTCATTCCTTTTGCACTGAACTTTGAGCTTGTGAGCTCTTGTGAAGTGTGAAGTATGTGTGCAACACATATCTCCCAGCCTTCCTCAGCAGGTACACCATGATTTGGTGCCATCATGTGAACAATAATGGCCTTGATCCCATGGGAACATGTGGTCAACATGCAGGGGAAAGATCATAACTCCTGTCCCTATTCAAAGATGGTCTCTGGTGTCAGACTATTGTTCCAGCTGTGCACTGATGCACAGTCTATAACCTTGGACCCTGTACCGGCTGATGCAGTCTGTTTGGTACACATACACAATCATACCTTCTTACGCACAAACATACGTCACCATCTAGTTCCTTGTGTTTGATCACAGTCATTTTGCAGATTAACACATCTCCGCTGCCACAGCCAGTCAAATACCACAACGCTGTTTCACGTGGCTGCTGGGTGTCGCCTTGAGGTTTTTCTTGACTTAGATTAGTGTATTTAGTATTTCACAGTGTAAGAACAAGAGCTAGTGTAGAGGTGCTGTGTGTTTTACGTCATAGGCGTCATTAGGCCATGTGACAGTGTTCCTGCATCAAATCTATGAAGTGGCATGTGCACATTTTATTTGAGTGCAACAGTGAGAGAGAGAGAGAGAGAGACCTATGGCTGTAGGTGAGTCATGGTGCCAGAGACACAGACTCACCTCCAAGCTCGGGTACAAGAAGAGGACTCTTTTGATTAAAAAAAAAAAAAAAAAAAAATCTAATCAGTCAGTGTTACTTCTAATCATTTAAAATACACTACACCGCACGTTTGTGTGCCATTAAAAAATGTGTTTGTTTTAAAATACTGAGATGATATTTTAGGTTCAACTAGCATGTTATGTTCCTTGTTTGTTGTATAAACCTATTGGTGAAAGACTATTATGTGTGTGTGTGCGTGTGTGAGCAATTTATAATGATTATTACAACACTTTTGTGTGTGTAACATTCCATGTTTAATAAATAAAATGTAGTTGTAACACTTTATACAGGAGGAATAAAGATAATAATTAATTAGCTGCCTCGCAATCCTAAGAATGACTCTATTTTACGTTGTTGGGCGATGCAGTTTTGCAGTTTTGCTTGATTCCCTGACTTGTATTTTACAGTGGTCTCAGTTAAAGCCCCATGGGAGTTTTGAAGGCTGAACCCACTGATGATCAGTATCTTTTGCCAATATTGATTTGGCTTAGTTCAAGCAGCCCACGAGAACATCTATGCCAAAACATTCCACAAATTCAAGGATTTAATGGTTCGCCTGAGATAAGATTTTAGACAGAGCGCGAATGTCACTCCTTAGATCAGTGGTTGCCAATCTGGTGTGACTGAATCCCAACAGAACGCTGCTTTGATTCAAAACAAGCTGCTGCACTTTCAGAAACCTGAAGAAACTCAGACTTCATGGGTAAAAACAATGTCTCATCACATTTTTTAAATTTTTTTATTCTTTTTTTTCTTTTTTTTTTTTTTGGTCTGAATATCTATTTAACTAACTGCAGCAGCAACAGATTTTAGAAATAACAATAAACAGTAGTGATGATTAAAAAAAATGCACAATTCAAACCGGATGCGCGTTTCAATATGCAAGCTCCTCCCACTGTGTTGAACGGCTGTGGAGTGATATTGATTACAGCTCACAGTGAAAGTAAGAAGCTGTCAGCTTTTCCCAGTGTGGCTCGTAATGAGTGCAACAGTGAGGACCACAGAAACGAAATGACATTTAAATGTAAGTGACAATTTCCATGACAAACAGTCAACCAATGTGCTGTGTGTATTCAAAATCCATTAACATGTCATCTGCACGAATGACAGTGATTGATCTTAATTGAAATGGCAATTTTTACTCCCTCTCTCTCGCTCTCTCTCTCTCTCTCTCTCGCTCTCTTTCTCTTTCCTGCATTCACACACTCAGTTACACAAATCAAATGGAGTTGAGCAGTACTAATGGCTTTCTCCTACTCTAAGTTGTAAACTTATAGTTTATAGCTCAACCCCTCCCAACCCACCCTCCACCATTCCCCATCATCACCTTTCATACTGCTGCTTGACTGGGTGCGGTCTGAATAACAGTGGTGCTAATTTAAGTCATTATAGCATAACGTTGCTGGTGGTGTAAATCTGGGATCTCCATCCATCATGAGACATTCAGTGTCATCTATAATTGCTACATTCATGCGCTAAGGACAAATCATAACAGTTCTTGTTCAGATTTTGCACCTAAACAGCCTATTTTCTCAGACAATCATCCCAGGACAAATGATAGATTTAAGGCAGCAGCCTTAAACTGTGGAGAATCGTTTGCGCCTTGGCGAGTGCTTTCCAGTTACCTGTGGAGATTGCTTTGCAGGACTATAGCTTCAAATAAATCACTAGTTCTTTTCAATCTATTATTAAACCCTGAGTCTTCCTTTGGAGCTGCTTGGTGGCTGACGGTGGATGATGTGGCTGCTCTCTGCTATGAGCAGGGGAGGGCTGAGGAGGGCACACTATCTCAGTCAACAACCCACGGATTAAAGACTTCAGCTTTAAAAAAGAAAAAAAAAAGAAAAAAAAAAGCATTTTAGGCAAGGTGTGGTTGCCAATTATGTTATTTTATTCTTTCAAACAAACTGTTATTTCTTTTCCATTTGTTTATTCCTGCATCGCCTGACAGTAATAATACCCAGCAGCAGAATAAAATCATCGGGTAGGACACCACCATTTTAATCTCTAAACCTAGCTTCCTCTCTCTAACCTCTCCAGACATGTTTTAAACTATGTAAAATACTTAATATTTTGTTTAACATTGCTTTTCACACATAAAAGGTGAAAAAAAGGAAAACTGCAGCTGGAAGTGCATCCAGCACCTGCCACCTGCTTACTCCAGAGCACAGAGTGTCAAGATTATCAGAGGAGGGAACACCAAAGAAGAAGTTTGTTGAGACCAGAATCAAAGACTATGGCAAACACATCAGAACGGTCAGTGTAGTTACCATCTCTTATATGTTTATCCTGATTATTAGCGAGTAACTGGCAGTGTCTGACACAGTGTTAGTGGTTGTGCCAATGCTGTACTGACAAGGTGACAGGCTTATTTAGCTCCGCCTCTCGCCCAACAAGTTGAAAGGATTGGTGATGTAAAAGAAAAAAAATGTTAGCAAGGTTAAACACTTGACTTTCATCAGAGTGGTCTTTAAGTTTCTTGAAATATGTATATTCATGTAGATGTGTGTGTAATAAGTGATTTTGTGAAGATGTGATCGTGGATAGACATGAAAGAGGAAGAGGATGATGTTTTTCAGCTCACATAGTCTTATACTAAAGACAACCAATACTTAGCACAAAGCACCTGCGTCTTTCTGGGTTATATTCAAATTCAGTCTTACTTTTGAACCAACCGGTTTCACTAATTAGTGAGTGATTTGTGTGTTTGCTTTTGTTCTGCTGTATTTTACTCTCTTCCTGTGCATTTTACTTTGTTGTTTTATCTTTTATGCTGTTATATGTAAATCCTTATATCCAGATTTGCATTCAATGCTACTTTTGTGTTCCTGGACCTCAGGGAGATTAGCAACCTCATTAGCAGAAGCTAATGTGGCTCCTACAGACAATAAGAGATTACATAAATCATTCAGCATCCTCTGCATTGTAGAGTTGAAGAGCAGCAGAGATTTGAGCAGCCTTGTGTCTGCAGACATATCACCATGTCATTGGTATGAATGTCAATGCTCAGTTTGTATTAATATGAATGAATCCTGCCCTCCACCAGTGCTGCACCATCATCAGTATTTGGCCTAGTAGATGTCAGTTATTATTGATTTTAATCCAATTCGAAATGCATCATTCAAGCAGTATCAACAGTGCGCTAACTCTAGCAGTGGGGTGCTGTGAGACAGGCAGACAGACAGATTAATAGACAGACGTGATGTGGCAGACTGTGGCAGAACTGTGCAGCTCAGTGGCTCCTGCTGTGGGAGACGTCATGATCAGTCTGTGAAATAATGTTTGACATATGGAGAATTGCAGTAAGAATTCGGCACTTTGTGGAATCCCATTTTTGTTACAGTCGGGTCACACTCAGATCAGACAATACTTTTCAAAACAGAAGAGCAGGCGGCATGACATTACCACATGTGATTGAACTTGACATAATGCAACATGACATGATTATTGGAGCTTTTTCTGAGCCTCTGTGATGAATTGACATGATGGCTTTAAATGTGTCTAATGCCATTTTCTGAGAAGATTTAAAGATCCCATATTTTTACTCTTGTGCTGTGTTTTAGTTGAAGTTTTGACACACATAACAAGGGGTATTTTTCAGTGGAGTTACAACAAACAGGCATCTTCTATTGCTGGATAAATAAGACTTACATTCTATCAAATCTAATCCTGATAAGTAAAGACAGTATTTACGCTGGAGTTGTGTTATACATGCTTCTATTGCATAGAATAACATCTGTCTCAGACTTTGTCTCTTTGCTGACTGTTGTTGGCCAGTGTTACTACTTCTTTATTACCTTCTAATACTGAGTCACTACTGTATGTTTTCCAATTTGGCTAAATTAATTGTAGCAGTTTAGTGTTGCTTCATGCTTTTAAGCATTCATTTCTTTAGCAGGGAAGATGATGTGTATCCAGTGAGAGAGACTGATTCATGGCTTTAGAATACTTTTTCAGACAATATGATGTGATGGACTGTAGACAAATCCAGTGGTGGACAGTAAAATTACATTACATTTATTTCAGTTTTGCACTGTAGTGTATTTTATATAGCAACTGTACTTCCCTATAAAATCTGACTTTTACTCCTCTACCAAGACAAATAGTGCTCTTTTGATTCCACCACGTTTCTATGAAGTACTCATAACTTTGAAGCAAAGCTTTTAGTTAGTGGAATAACGATGGTTACGCCGGATAAAGATGATGCACCATGGCCTTCTCTAAAGTCCATGTTTGAAATGTTTGCTATTTTTACCACAATCAAATTTCACCGCTGCCATACTGGTCTGTGATGAGTGGAGTGTGTTTTAAAAAAAGGAATGTAAGCTGTGTACTTTGTCCACCTCCGGACAAAACTCACTAAGTTTCTGTGTTTAGTTAGAAATGTTAGTGTAAGGTAAGTCTTGAGTGGCAGTCACCTTTTTTTTTTTTTCCTTACTGTAGAAGCTTGATGTGTTTTTATTTTTTATTAGGACCCACAATGTCACAGACAAAAATAAAATAAAATGTATCACACTAACAAGTATTGTCTGTGTATCCATGGTCTGATATATCTTACACTTCAGTTGTTGTCTGATAACAGTTTCTGTATGAACACTTTGCAACTTGGCCGACACATTCATTAAAAACTTTTCCTCATTGTGTTAATAAAAAGAAACATGTACAGCATTTCATTTCTGCCAAGTTGTATTTGCTGTGGTATAGAGACATCATTTCTTGGAGGCAGAGTTATTTTAAGAGGACAGCAAAGATAATTGAATGCAAAAGAAATGTCAACTTTAGACACGGGGAGAGCAAAGCCGTGTTTTATTCCATATATGACATATGCAAGCACAGTCTCAGCCTGTGATGCTGAACACATAATAGGCTGTAGTATGGATTACAGCAGCAAGAACATGCACAAGGCAAAGGCAGCCATGAATCTTATTGAGATAAAGAAGAAATGAGTTCAGAATATGCAAATGCGAAGGGGTCCTTCCCGCTTTGTTGCCGTCCGTCCTAACACACTGTTGGTCCCTGTTCGTCTCTGGCTTTCATTCTTTTCTCCACCAGCAGTAGACAGCTCTTCCATAATGGCTGGGGTGTGTGTATGCACATGTATGTTGGTAGGTGTGTGTATTTTTGTGCATGTGTTGTAGAACAACATCCCCACCAGCTGGCTGGAAAATGTAACTTCTGTAACATAAATTGTCCATTTTCTCCCCTTTCCACCTCCTCCAGTTTTCTCATACCCCCAACCCACCGCCCCTGCTTAGCCTCCCCTTTCTCACTTCATCAGCCTTGTTCACCCTTTGTCACCTTTTTCTTTCTCCTGTTTCCATATCTTCCACCCTAAACGTCATATGAATCATGTAACAGTACATTACATTTACTCATTTAGACAACACTTACATCCAAAGCAACTTACAATTGACATCACTAAAGCTCCAGAGCAGTAGGAGACCTTGAAGTAAGTACTAAGCAAGTAATAAGGCAAGAGGATCAGGTAAAGAAGTGCATAGTAAGAGCTAGTTAGACATGATAGGGTGTGTGCAGAGGAGGCGCTCTCTGAATAGATGGTCTTCAAGAGATTGCTGATGATAGAGAGGGATGCCCCACGCTCTTATAGCATTGTTCCGCCATCAGGGAACCACAGATGAGAACAGTCTGGACTGAGATTATCTTGTGTGCAGGGATGGCAAGCCGACTGTGTCATCTGGCAGGAATGACACATATAGGCGGGTGTCGTCTGTGTAGTAGTGATGCGAGAAGAAGATAGTTGGAATCCCAGGAGGTTGTATGTATTGCAAAAAGAAGGAGCCCCAGTACTGATCCTTATGAAACCCCTGTGTTGAGGGGATGGGATAAGGATGTTCATCCTTGCCATGAGCAGCCAGAGCACCCAGTGAGATAGGATTCAAACCAAGAAGGCAATTAGTCCAAGATGCCCATTTTAGATAGTAGCAGGATGCGGTGGTTCACGATGTCAAAGCTCGATGTAGACAGTCAGCTGGTAAACTTAATAGAGGGATAGATGGCTTTAATTCTTCATGAATATTTGCTGTTGTTGTACCGAATTGTACTGTTATAGTATTGAATGGCTACATTGGTTTATTTAACCCTTTTTAAAAAAAAAAAAAAAAAAAAAAACATGGCTATTAAGTGCAACCTCTCTTTAACTGGGATGTCCTGAAGAAAATACACAGATAAAGATGGTGCTGTCAGACAAAATGGAGCAGAGACGAGTTCAAAGTATGGAAGAAACACTGATAGTCTCATTAGCACCTCCATATGCTTGGAGGGTAGTGTTATTTTGTTATGCCCACGAGTCATGAAACTCAATCAACATGCAAATGAATACATTGACTTTTAATCATACATTTGATTATTGTCTCATACAAGACAGAAGATGTGTCACTCAACGTGCATTTCACAGACAAAATATCATGACATGAATGTCATTTCAACATCTACATATAGGAATCATTTTTAAACGGGATTTTTAAATGTGATGGTGGTGATGATCAGAAATTATCAGAAAATTGAAGAAGGCAGGAGCATCAGGGTGAAAAACACAAAGGAAAAGGTAACGACAGAAGGATGAAAGAGTGACATGGCAGAGAGGTGCATGAAGGGGAAAAAGGATGAACTGTAGATTGAGGAATAAATGATCAAATGCGGACAGGCCTGGAGGAGCAGATATGGAGTGATAGATACAGGCAGTGAGAAAAAGAGCGATTTTAAGAGGAAAAGCGTTTGAGAGAAAGACTGACTATATGGAGAGAGCAGGAATGGGAGGATGTGGGCTTGAGAGAAAAGAAGAGATGTGTTTTAAACTAGAAGAGTGTTAAATCAAGAATAGAGTGATGAAAGGATAGAGACAGAGATGGAGACGTTCTTATAGCCTGAAAAAGAGCTGGCCTGACCAAACAAATTAAATCTGCTCTAAGACTCAGCATCGTTCATAGATTATCTCATACAAGTAAACATTACATGCAGTAGATATTATAATTGATACACACCCACACCCATAATCTGGTGATATGTAATCAATTGACCATGTAGTGGAGATGGCCCGAGGCACACTGCTAGTAGAGGTAAACCATGCATTTGATCCCCATAGAGGCACATTTCTGTCATTCACCCCCACCTACCCTTCCCCAAAGTGCGGCCCCAGACGACGAGTGCTGTGGCTGACGTCTACACATTACCGACATGCAAGGTTTTTAGGGGACATCTGTAAATTGTAGTGTCTGCCAGTAGTCTGTATGTGAGGGCTTCAATGGCCTTCTCTTCCCTGACTGCTGACTGCTCACTGCTTTGTCACAACAGTGTTCAATCAAAAAAAACAAGCCCATAGGTCAGCTGTGAAAGCAGCATTTTCAATGAGCCAACATCTGGATAATCAAAATGTCACCAATTAATCATTAACTTGCCACAAATGACACGCTCGAAACCCCAACAGCACAGCATTTGTTCTTGTCACTAACAATTACCAGCATTTGATTAAATCTTTGTTAAAATCACATTTTAACAGATGTGTAGATCATAAAATGACACAGTTGAGTAAAATATTATAGCGCAAATGTAAATGAATGCAAATGCATTTCTGTACCTTTCCTCCTTCCCTGACCTTAAGTGCTTTTACTGTCGCAGACCACACAGCTTTAGAGATGGGCTGTTCTCGGACAAAGGTCAAACTCACAGAAAAATGGATGAAAAATGTCTTCTTTGATTGTACCAGAATAAAGGAGTGAAAGGTTTAATGTGGAAAAAAAGAGATGGACACACAAAACAAAACAAAGCAAAACAAAAAAAAATGTAGCTATTAAAACTGGAAAAATAGAGAAATTATCAAAGCTGTCTAAAGCTGGACTAAGTGAAAGCCTCTAATCTGCTGCTAAACCTAAATGACCTTTTGAGTTGGAGTTTATCATCTCTGTTCATTCCTTATGGACGTTAAAATAAAAACTTCTTACTTTGCTAAATATTCTAGCTGTTTGGTAGTTTATTTAGTTGAACTTTTTCGCAATGGGCAGGCTCATCTGCTACATTTCCATTAACCTGCTTAATGTACAGTTTGAAATAGAAAAGCTTGAGTAATGAAAAAAAGGGACTTTGCCAAATGACAAACAAAAAGTATATCCTTGTTTTTCAGACAATTTGAGAAATTACTATCAAGCAAAAAAAGTCATTTCCAACCAAGGGTCAGACTGCTGGAAATCAGATTGGAATAACATCACAAGAGGAGAAAGCCAGCTTTAGTCTCATAATATCACTCAGTAGAAACAATTTGCAATTGTGTTTTGCTGACTTTTTTTTTTTTGCGTAAACTGCAATGGAAACATGGCTAGTGATACTTTTTAGTTAGTGAATTGCTACCTGGCCGGTCTGTGACAATATTGTATGGTTTAGGTTCAGCAACTTTTTTTTTTTTTTTTTTTTTTTTTTTCAAAAAAAGCACGTAGCAACCAATTTACTGACCTTTTGGATAAACATTAGCTGAACGATAAAAAGGAAGATGTTGTGTTTCTTCTCACTTCCTTTTCATTGTACAGTTAAAAAAGCTGAAATCACAGCTCAGTCTTTGTCTTTAACTGATTGTGTTTGTTGCCAGATGACATGTCATGTTATCTTAATGGACAATGTTTCGGTCACTGTTCCCACAGTGATGACAACAGAAGTAACAAAACACGTATATGTTTGTGATTGTATATGATTGTATATGTGAGCACAGAGATGAGAGAAGCAAACAGACACTAGGCAGAATGCCTTATTACCAGGCACAGTCTGGCTATATAGGTTTTGACTTGTCTGGTGTGATGAGTAACTACCTCACATTGATCACCAATAAAACTTTACTTTATCCACCTTTAGCTTAACTGAAAGTCTGTAAGATTTGAAATATCCTAATTCAAATGACGAATGTGTGAATTCCAGTTGTCGCTCATTATATCGTGAATGTCTTCTGTGCTCACATTCCCATCATCTGCAGACTCTTCAATTACCCAGTGACATTTGAGTGTAGTCTGTGTTGGGTTTTGAATTCTTCTGATCATTTCCACTGAATTTATCTCATTCCATCACATCTCTCCCATTACTTCCTCACATTTTGCTTCATATCCTGCACTCAAGCCTGTTATGAGTACATGTGAAGACTTCCTGCTCTGTATTCCGTGCTGCAGTGGAAGCAGTTTGAATATTTCAGTACCGTAAATAAAAGAGCGTGTCTCTTCCCGCTGTTATTTGCAATGACCTTCCACCAGTCACTCAGCATTTAACTCAGAAGAACTTTTTTAGAGAGCGGGTGCATGTGACTCCACACACATGCATGAGTGTGTGTGTCTGTGGTTCAGCTGTTACTCATATTGTGGGGACCTATGTCTGTTATATTATGGGGACAAAAGAAAAAAAAGTCCTCATAATGTAAATCATTGCATTTAAAGGTAATGCGGTAGACAAAGGTTTAGGGTAATGTTAGGTTAGAGGTTTGGGTTTAAGCAAGTCGTAGTTTGGGTTCTAATTATGAAATGTCAGGAAATGTAATGTCCTCTGATGTAGAGAAATTAATGTGTGTGTTGCCATGGTGTTCTTTTGCTTCTGTCTCCTCATATGAATCTATTCAGGGCTGAGCTGAGCTGCACGTACAATCCGCACAGAGAGAAATCAATATCAATGTAAATTAATTCCTTTGTTGCCTTGGCTGGAACAGTTGCTTTAGTCGCATTTCTTATGCAGAAAAATATCTATGAAACCTATGAAGTGAGACAGACAGCCACGCACAGCACAATTTGTGTTCTTTAATGTTCTGCTAAGATTATAATCACGACAGTGCAGCGACCCTAATTGATGATATAAGTGCTGTTTATTTTCGCTTTCAACTAAACTCAGCAGAAATAAACACAGGCTGCACCATAACACTGCCGCCAGTTTCCCCTCACTTCTGTCTTATGAAGCATTAATTGTGATTTTTTTATTTTTTTTTCTCTGAAAACTCAGTGGTACCCACACATCTGGAAAGCTTGGGGAAGCATACATGTAAAAGTCTAAAAAATGTCCTGATATACACAGTAGCTTACTCCGCAGCCATTTATTTAAAGCTGTGGTTGTAGAGGAAAGATGACTTTCTCTACTGAACAACGAAATTAAATTCAGATGAAACATAAAAGTTCTTACTTTGAAACTCAGTGGGAATCCTGGAAGGATTTTAATGTCCAGTGTGGTACTTGTGTGTACAACAACAAGCTACATGAACTTACTTGCTTCCTCACTTTCTTTTCTCTGTTGCCGCAGGAGAGCAGCCATGGACGCCTTCTCCTCGCTGGTCTGCTCTCTCCTCCTCTTCTTTGTCCTCCTGTCCTCCCTCCCCTCCTGTTCCTCTTCCATGCTGTGTCCAAAGCGCTGCACCTGCCAGAACCTGCTGCCGTCCTACACGGTGCTGTGCGCCAAGACAGGCCTCCTCTTTGTCCCGCCCAACATCGACCGCCAGACAGCTGAGCTCAGGCTAATGGACAATTTCATCACAACGCTGAGACACCGCGACTTCGCCAACATGTCCAGCCTGGTCAGAACTCACTTCTCCTTTCATTCACCTTTACATTTGATGCAGTTCGTACAAACACCGTCACGTTCACGGGTATGTTGGTTTGTACAGTTAGTAGTTTCTGCCAAGGACTTTGTGGGATGATCACAAGGATGTGATCTAATTGTGCTGTCATCAGCTTCAACTAAGCCTTTTGTTTAACTGAATCACAGTCATCAGCCTGACTGCACTTCAGCCCCTGTACATGCGCAAGATGTTCAGGTTATATTCCAGATTAGTTGACACAAGATCTTAGTGGATGGTAAAATGTTTTTTTATTGTCAGATCTCCCAGCTAGACTAGAAGAAACGGCAGCAATCAGGGATGAAATAAAACATATATATTTGGAGACTACATGGAAAATGTTAAAAACAACTCTGACCATTCAGAAGAAGCTCTCTGTAATGTATTTTTAATGCTTGGATTTTGGACTCAGACTTTCAGTCCAGCACTTTTCGGAGGACACAGTGGAGCCCACTGATATGCTAATCAAAGTATATTAAGTTAGCTCACAGGCTTCAAGCTCGTGCCAGTGCCTGCTGCTCATTTTCGTCCAACAAGTCACAGCTGTGTCTGGCCAGACTGAATGAGTAGTGACCTGCCAGACGAAAAAAAAAAAAAAAAAAAAAAAAAAACACCAGCAGCAGCTCATTAGTTTGTATTTCCAAGCAGCCTCATCCCTTTTATTGATTAAATGTAGAGTTACACTCATATTGGTGCAGCTCGTGAGTTACAGGTGGTAACAGTGTACAACGTAATGAGGGTGAAAAAGTATTAGTGAAATTTCATGCACTAGAAAAGAATTCACATCTAGTCACGGTCCAGCATGCACACACATACGCGCGCGCACACACACACACACACACAAACACTGTATATATAAAGGTATAGTGGGGGGTATAGTTCCATGGAGCTGCACATAGAGATCCACTAACGTTCCACATGTTGACTAAGTAAATATAGTTATTTTTCTTTGTAAATATAACCATAACATGTTAATGCTGCATAGTTCACACTCTCACACATTACTGTAATGTAATGGACTTTAATGGACTCATACGTGCAGCTGCAGATGAAATGAAAAGGGCATTGTTTTGATCCAGAGGTGCCATTTGCTACTATGCACTGTCACCTGCTGGTTGTGAGATCCCAATCATTCCTTTAAATGTCTCATATCCCAAAAAGGATTTACAAGCTTTTTTCCAAATATGTTGAGCATGCAGTAACAATGGAAACAACCCCACTTATAGCCAGTATCAGTAGCTATCCAGTCGCAGAGCTGCAGCCACTGTGATGCTAAAATAACTGCTCTGTTTCTCAGAGGTGCATTTTAGACACATTTATTTCTTGAGTTATCTCCACCAGCAGTAAAGTATAAGCCACATTTGTAAGCACAAGATAAACATCTGTTGAACAGGACTATTAAATGGCATCTGGGAAATGTTGGACATCACTATTTGAAATGTAAGGACTTGCTGAGTGAAGAGGGTGCACCAACAGAGTAAACTGCATCACTTGAGTTTAAAATAACTTCTGGAAGAAGCTGAACATCACAGCTTAAATCTAATGGTCCGTTTTTTTTAGTATTCAGCATTTCGTATATACTACTTACTTTTAGGTGGGGGAAAAGAAAACAGTTTTCATTTCATTTATTTCACAGTGAAAGCAGGAACAAAATACAGGAACATCTGCTCCCTCCAACATAACACATTGACTGAGGTGAAATTTATGACATCTGATGGATTTCGCCAATTACTTCCGCGGCAATCATGTGACAGAGGTGGAGAGACTTCAGTGCTCGCAGCACAAAAAAAAAGAGAGAAATAGCAGCATCATGATATTGAAATGCCAAATGGAAAAACTCGTCACAGCTGGAGGCTTCCTCAGTGTGCGAAAAATAAGTTTCTTCTCCTGTGTCATTACAACGCCGCAGATGATGTTTGCTCACACAAGGCAACGTGGGAAATTAGGTTTTAATTATTTGGCAGTGAGCGTAACAGAGCGCCACAGATGTCTCTGGTGATCACGGTGCTTCTCCAAAACAGGTTTACAAATCGTGTGGGTGTTGATTGACCCATCCTTGGGTGTTAAAAGAATATAGCTCTGCATCTTCGCACTTATGGTTTTTCCATATATTTAATATTCCACAAACTCCTGACCTCAGCAGTGTGTCTTCTAATAGTCCCATTACCTTTTAATGAAGCTCATACTTACTTTTTAATCATTTTATCTGTAATTTTATGTCTAAACTGACCGACAGCACTCTACTATTAATTACTAAGATTATTATTAATAAAGAGGGGTGGCAATGTGGTCATCCAGTAATTTGACTGCTGATTCAATTCCCACAGCTCTGAGTGTCCAAGTTGCTGAACCCTATTTTGTTAGCCAAACATTGTACCGCTGTTATCTCCAGAGCGCTGGCTCATCTGCTAACCCCGACCTTTGACCTCCCTGCATGACAGAAAGAGTGTCACTCAGGATGTCAGGATATATTTCACAAAAATGAAACCTCAATAAATTATTTCTAGTATAGAATTAAATAATCTCAAAAAAGAATAGAGATGAAGCAAGTAGCAGTTGTAATTTTTTTTAGAATAGGAGAAACAGAATGAGCAAGTTGGTCCAGTGGAGAAACAATAGATATTATATGTTTAACAATGTTCCTTAAATCTTTCCCTGCACATTCAGATCCACCTGACCCTGAGCAGAAATACCATCAGTCAGATCCGACCGTATGCCTTCGCTGACCTCCAGGATCTCCATGCTCTCCACTTGGATGCCAACCGCCTCACCATCCTGGATGACTCCCACTTCCAGGGCCTAGTGAACCTGAGGCACCTCATCCTGGCCAACAACCAGCTGCACAGCATATCAGAGGGAGCGTTCCAGGTACAAGTACCCCACTCAAACCCTTTCTATGAGCACGGTGACTCCTATGTCACATGAGATGTCAAGAAAAATATATATAATATATGCTACTGCTCAAACTAGTGATAAAAATACACAAGTGTCACTGCTACTATATTTGCTATTACAACTACAGTAATACCACTGCTGCTGTGCATGCTACATCCATGCATGCTGCCACTGCCACTGTTGATCTGCTACAGTAAAACACGTGTGTGGCTGACAAACACGGCGTCATCTATGACTTTCACTATTTCAAAACAAAAGAATGAATTCCTCTGACTAAACGCTTGGCTTCACAGTAACAAGGTCTTCATAGAAATGAGTCAATAGCACAACATTTGTCTTGTGTCACCTGCAGTAGTGGCATTTCTTTGTTACATTGTTCATTGTTGAATTTAGTGTTCAGAAACTAGACCACAGACTTGTTAGCTGAATATATCTAGATAGACAAAATGGCCCAATTACCCTCAAGCCTTCATCAGTTGTAAATTGTAATTTCAATTTAAAACTTATCTTTGTGCTGCTACAAATTGAGTTTTGGTTTGCTAATATGCAACATAAATTTCGTGGTTCAAAGGGTCATAGTTTAATTAAGTATGTGCCGTGGAAATGGACCAAAATCCTTCTAAAGATCTGATCAAAGAGGCAAGAATTGTCTTGACAATGGTTAGAAACATTCTGGAAAAGCTCATACTACACAAATAAAGTCAAACAATTTTAAATCCAACAAGTTTGGATCGGTGCTGCCAACAAATCTTATGATTCATTACGAAAGCATTCAGAAATAGATTGTCATTGGCCAAGATTCTCAGTTAGAAAAGTTATTGCAAAGTCATTTGCAGCTCTTCGGAGTAGTTGTGGTGCTGTGGGTCAAGTGCTGTGTGAAAATGACGCCATTTCTCTGGCTCCGGCTCTGAGGGCCAACAGAAGCAGCCAGGCTTGCCTGCCTCCACAGCTCAGCTGGACACCCTTTTAATAACCAGGCCCTAAAATAAACTGTTCCCCTTCTTCATTAAATGACACTGTCCTTTCTGCTCATTAAAAGTCCAGCACTGAGGTTCCAAAGTGTCCCCTCAGGACCGGCTCTGAGACCTCTGCAGGACTTTCTTTAGAAAATGTGAACTCACTAATGTTTGGCAGTTGAAATTGACCACATTGTGACAAATAGGTGACAAAACAAAAATAAGAAAATATCTTCCTCCAGTGGACGCTGCATCGGCCCCTCAGCCGACAGTGTAGCCGATGAGATGTTAGCTCATTAAGAGAAAGTGAATGTTTCCTCCCGTGCAGATCTAATCGTATTTAATTCGCTACATTCACTGTAAATAGAAGTGAACACAAATAAACAAAACAGTATAAAATAAAGAACACAGATTATAAAACCGATAATATCTCATCAAAATGCATGTCATGCTAATGAAGGCAGGTTTTTAGCTTCTTTTTACAGCCAGGTACAGTTGGGCCGGATTTGATGGGTGCAGCATAGTGGCTGGAAGTTTAGTTTTAACTCATCATCATTGAACACATCACTAGCTAACCAGCTCCTCCACAGTGGGCTGTGATTTCCCAGAACCCAAGAACAAGAGAAAGACCACTGTCGGTCTTTCTCTTTATTATAGACACCCAATGTAAAAAAAAGAAAGAAAAAAAGAAAAAAAAAAATCTCATTGAATATTCTTCAGGATTTTACAGAATTGTCTAATATTAATGTCTGCATTGGTGTAACAGCTCTGATTCAATTTTAAACTGCCTATCCCTACAGTTTCTTTTCTTTTTGTCTGCCTCTCTCTGTACATCATAACACAGAGGTTTGGTAAATCAGTCTTTACCTTAATCGACTGTGGCTACATTTCCATACATGTAATTTTATTAACCTGTTATTCAGCTAAAATGTTGATTACATTTTGCTCCACACTGACTCTGAAACAAACCTCTCGTGAAGATGTTCGGGCAGATGATTGGTTCAGAAAAGTGTGTCATCTCACCACGGGAGACCGTGGTTTACCATCGCTGTCCTGTCTCCTACCAACAGCCAACACAAAAGGCACTGACAAACAGTTACAGCTTATTTTATTCTTTGGGCATTAGGACTCTTGGCAGGCAAAAGCCAGAAGCTTACACCCCTCCATGCACTATGTAACTGAAAGTAAACATGAGTCATTTTCAGCAGTTTGAACAAAACCAGCGGTGTCATTTCTCTGGAGAGGATCAATTTAGGACAGATTTTCTGCTCACACAGCTCTTTGAACTCCTCTCCTCGCTTTTAAAGTTTCTTTTGACAGTAAGACATTAGATTGCCTTTGTTCAGAAAGTAATAAAGCACAGATTATTGTAATGAGAACTGAGTCATTGTGAAATTCAAACAGTGTCCTGATCGTGTGAAGTATGAGAGCAATTACAGCAACAACAACAACAATCAGCAGTGTGTGATCTCTCTCTCCTCCTCCTCCTTCTCGCCATCTTTCTGTTCCCTGCCTCGTATATCCTACGTCTCTCAAACCCTAACCCTTCCATGTATTTCCTCTGCTTACCTTGAGCTGTCTTTGAGCTAAGCAAAAACAGGGGGTTGTTGAGGTTCTCAAATGCTGCAGTGATGCTTCATGCAATTAGATCTTTATACTCATAGTCTCTCTCCCTTTTAGGACTTCCTGGAGACCCTGGAAGACTTGGATCTGAGCTACAACAACCTGGTGGACATCCCCTGGGAGACCATTGCGCTGCTGATCAGTGTCAACACCCTTAGTCTGGACCACAATCTGATAGAGAGCGTACCTGAGGGAATCTTCTCCAACCTGCACAAACTGGCCAGGTAAAAATCATGTGTATTTAGTTATCAACTTCCTACTGCCTTTTACCTTAAATGAATGCTTACATCACTTTCTATGACTTAAAGATCCACTTTAATGTAAAGCCTAAGAACGCGATACAGCTCTGCCCAGACCATTTGGCCTTCAGCGTCACAAATGAGTGATTTGATTAAAAAAAAACAGGCAAAAATGACATAACATGAAAATTACATTTTAAGATATCTATATATATTATGAGAGACACATATCACTTTCAGCAAATGAATGTAAGAACAGTCTTCAAGTGTCCAACTCATAAGTAAGTCATTTTGCACAGTAAAGTTCTGTTATTCATCTCGGTGCTGTCAGGCGAGGTGAGCAGTGTTTGCCCAGTTAAAGCTAAAATCAGGCATTAATTAAAAAGATACTGAAGGGAAGGCTCTCCCTGAATAGCTCTCCTTACATCTGATCTCAGAACAGCTTACTGTTTCATGAAGGATTTGATGCCTGTTTGCATTCGTTATGCAATTCGCTGCCCACTTGTGGCAGCAGCTGGATCTTGTCTCTAGAGACTAGTTTGCCTTCCTGATAGACGTGTGCCTTCCTGTAATTTTTCCTGCTGACAAAGGCTGGAGCTTGTCAAGCAGAGAGTAGAGCAACATTTCCATGGAGGTTTGGGCGTTAAGGCTAATCCTGGAAGCTTGGACAGGTGCCTGGATATAGCCAAAGTGTACCAGGCAAACGCAGAAGAGACCGATCAGCCAAATCTGTAGTTATTAATACTGACAGTCTCTTCAAACACTCAGGCCAGAATGATCTTTGCCTCTCCATCCTCCAATTCCACTTCAAGCTGCAGAAAGCCTTATTTTTGAATATGGATGACCTAGAAATGCAGACACTCAAAAAATAGATATTTGATGTAATTATAAAAATAGACTTACAAAACAAGGATGAAAAAAGGTAGGAACATAAAACCAGAGAACACAGGATTTCCAGGAGCATTACATGCCTGAAGTTTCAGAAATCTACACCGAAAAAGAATAGAGAAAAACATTAAATCCAGAAAACACAGGAGAACTATGAACAGGAGCCAAAATAGGTAACAGAACAGAACAGATGAACTGACAGGGACAAAGGGGGAGATATTGACTTTGATGCACAAGAGCAATAAAACACAGGTGAAACACATAAGGGCATAGCAGACAATCACAAAGGAGGGAAACAGGACAAACTCAGGAATATAACCACAAGACACACAAGGGATTTTCCTCCAAAATTAAACTGGAGATTACCCTAAAGTTAAAATCAAAAGTCCAAAATAAACATCAAGTGAGCCAACTAATATTAAACAATCAAAACATAAATTGTCCATTATGGCAAGTCATGACAATTTTAAAATTCCTTGAATGCCATAGTGAAGGGAACAAACAACAGTGTACTGATAAATATACATTAAACACAAAGATATTCCCTGTTGTCTTCAGCTCTGCAAAGATAATAGTCATTTATTATTAATCTGTTTATTAAGACTGTAACGTTTCTACCCTCAAGACACAAAACCTGGTGTCACTCTAGGTTCTGTACACACATACACTAGCACACTCACACAGGTGGGGACACCACAAGGTTGCTGCCTGTGAAACAGCATAACTGAGATTTGTAAAGTGCAACATGTTCACTGCTCTGCAGCTATTAACTTCTATCAGCTTTGTTGAATATTTCATTTCAGGGACATTGACATTGAATGCTGAAATATTCTATATTATGACTGGTCACCAGGCTCAGTGCTTTGGTGATAAAAAATCACTGGAGATGTTGAGTTTCAGGTAAAAGAAAAAAAACAAACCCTGGGATATTTGCAAAATGGTGGACTTTGGTTATTTTGTGATGAAGTAATTTTTTTTTTATTTTGTTTGTTTTGTTTTGTTTTTTTTTTTTTGGAGCAGTTTCCCTCGTGATATATTTCACAGTCTGAAGAGAAATCTTTTGTTTTGCATTTTCTGCTGGGAGGGGTCTGAGCTTCCTCTTTACCCCCCTCCCTTTACTGTCTGTTACTTTGGTTTTTAATCTGACGTTTGAATGAATAACTGTGTTTTTTTAGGAAATTAGGAAGCAGAATATTTCTAAAACACAGTGTAGTTAATAATAGAAATTCCAAACCTGAAGTTAAGGTGAGAGAAAACGCAGATCAACCGCTGTGCACAGCTCTGCACAGAAGTAGCCCAAAGGCACGAATCACAATGTCAGACACATTTTGTACTATCTAACAAGTATTTAAAAGATTTGTGAAATACTGTCGTTGACTTAAGACACGATTTTTTTGGTCAGTCACTTTCCGCTGTCTTAGGATAACAATGTGGCAGCGATGCACCTGACAACACCTCATTTCAGGACCAGCACGCCTGTGTGCACAGAAATACATATAGGCTAACTATATGCTAGTCCATATGCCGTTTAAACAACATGGGCGCTGGACAGGAAAATGACCTATTATGTCACTGTGAAACTAACAAAGACGCATAGGCATGTTTAGCCAACCAGATTTTTACAGTTGTTCTTTCTGACATCCCCCCCCCCCACCACCTATGCACACAACATCATTTATTGACACAACATTGGCACAACTGACTGTCAGCTATTTTATTTCATCTGTCCCTGACTCTGGGTTGGACTTAGGCCAAGTGATCAGGGTGAAAATCTGAAATTTAATAACACTGAGATCACGATCCTTGACCACCCAGTGCTATTCTATTTTAGATACAGGCCTAATTGAAAGAGCTAAATTAATTTAGGTATTCCAAGAAATCTTTTTGCTGCTAATCACATCTTTTAATGTTGTTAAATGCTAATGTTAGAATTGAGCTGTCATTTAACTGTAAATGTACAGTATGTGTGTATGTCTTTATTATATTATTATATTATTTATTATTATGTTCCTTCACATTGTTTAATGTCAACACTTTTAAATTCAGATTTAATCAACATGTGAAACTTTCCCTTTTTCCTTCAGTCACAGTCTTTTGGACTTTGAATTGAATTGTTGATTTCATTCCAGTTCACTGCAGTACATGCCTCAAAGTAAAATGAATGTTGAGAACTGATCTCCCTCCCTGATTCTTCGCCTCCTTTACCAGACTGGACATGACATCTAACAAGCTGAAGAAGATTCCACCAGACCCATTGTTCCTGCGGATCCCGGTGTACGCCAAGATGAAGGGCTCTCCCCTCACAGCGCTGGTGCTGAGTTTTGGCGGGAACCCTCTGCACTGCAACTGTGAGCTGGTCTGGCTTCGCAGGCTGACCAGAGAGGATGACCTGGAGACCTGCGCTTCACCTAAAGACCTGGCTGGCAAATACTTCTGGACCATCAGAGAGGTTTGTAAGAGTTACTCTAAAGTGACATTAATGCCAAAACCCATACAGAATTGTAATATATTGCCACAATATAATATATATGTATTATTATATGTATACATTCTCTAGATACATGAAATATCCAGTAAATATTTTAATATTTACATATCTTTACATTGTGTAATGGTTCAAGATCATATATATTGATGTCAGATATTTAATTTTATATGAAAGTTCATTAAAACAAAAAGTCTATATAGTTATACTTATATCAATGGGTGGAATTAGGGTTAATGGGTGGAACCCTTACCCAGCATGACCTGAGGCAACGTGTTTATGGACATAAGTTGATTGTGTTATAAATGTTGTCTAAATGTTATCTGCACATCACTGCTCTTGTCAATAACTGTCTCTGGTAGCTTATAGTCTCTTTATCGAAAAAAAAAAATACATTCAACACCATGAGTGGAGTAAATTGTACACTTAAAGACATCCTTGGAGGTGCATTATTTACTTATGGTGAAACTGAATTGCACACCCAGAGGTCACATAGACTAAAGGAGTCAATAATTGTCACCAGGGCTTGAAGTGGAGAAAAAAAAGTACAGCTGCTCATGATTGCACTGGCTGATAGAAGCAAAAGATTATTAAATTCTAAATATCTACAGTGAATAAAAAAAACACCAAGAGATATTGCTGGTGTATATGATATATATTTATTTCTTCAAAGAGCCATTTGCCAAATTATTAATTTACCCTGCACTGCAAGCTCAGTAATGAAACTTATGTGGGTTCAGATATGCACTGGAGTCACTCCACATCCATCAGAGGAGGTATGTAGTAGTCTCTTGCTATCAAACTGGCACTTCATGATCCCCCTAGACGCACACAGAACAGACACATATATATATATTCAGTGTAGAGATATGCTGCATTAGGTTTGGTTAATTCACTTCAAAATAAGCTCTGCCAAGTGGGTTAACTTGATTTGCTGAGAGGTGAACAACTGAATCACGTGGTGCCCTCTGGGTAATGTAGTTAATATAGGACACATAGAAATCGCCTAGAACTTGAATTGGTTGCATTGTTCTCAATAGCAATTCTTTTCGCAGCAAATCCCTGTTTTATTGCAATATTAATCTCAGTAACTACTCATTCATTGAAAGCATATATTACATCTGCATATGGGAAATCACTTCATACAAGTCTTCTAAACACATTAACTGCCAGAAAACCCTGTCAGAAAAAAACATTCAGAACTTCCACATGATTCAAGGTCTCATAGTTTTTACATGTGCCACTGTTACGTTGGATAATTTGTGTCTTGACCCTGAGATCAAAATTCAGCCTTAATTAAATTCCTTTGGCAAAGTTAGTTAGGTAGATAATCAGTAACCAAATAATATATGTAATTGAGAGGTGAAAGGTTTCCATAATGTTATCATTTATCCACTGGTTGAGCTGGTTAGCTGAGTTAGAAGCAGGAGCCCTATGTCACCGTTGCCTGCCAAATGCAAATCTGTCACCATAACACTGGATCATTAAAACATGCCGGTGACTGGCCTATGTGTTTTTGGGCTTCCTAGCTTTAGTCCGCCGCGGAAACATAACCGTTTCCCTTCTCAAGGACACATCGGCAGATGACTGGTGTCGCAGTGAAAGTGTGGATTGAGCACGAGATAAGATGAACATTTCTGTCTTATATCTAGTAGTAGAATTAGAAGAAGTACAAAGACTCGGCCTCTGTCTTATTGAGCCACAAAGATGAACGAATAGAGAGTAATACTAAAACAGATGTGTTCCTGCAACCAGTCTTTACCCATTTGCGCATGGTTTTATTGGTTTATTTAACAGGCATAGCGCACATTAATAAACATTACTGCAAATGTGGCAGTGAATCTGTTTTGTATCAGAGGTCCTTGGAGACAGTTACCAAAGGAACCTAGAGTAGTAGATAAAAAATTGATTTCTGAAATAAAATATGAGCATGCAAGGTAATAAAATAAGTTATGCATCAGTCCCAGCATGATGCCTGAGTTTTCCTTCCAACACATCCTCCAACCTGCCCTCTGATTCAACCCACAGGAGCAATCCTGCAGCTTTGAAGGACCCAGCCATCCACCCCAACCTCCTCCTATACATATAAGACTGAGTCACCATATACTGTATTCTACATCTTCTTTTACACTCATCATAATTACTATGGCTGCTAGACGTTGCTGAACAAAAAATTGTGGGTTGCACTGAACTCCTCTGGGGTTGTTCTTTTTCTTTTTTCTTTTTTTCTTTTTTTTACTAAAGGGCAGTTCTATTTTTTCTGGTGTTCATATGAAGCTTGAGCACAAATTGATTCCTGTCAGTCAACCTCAGGAGCTCTAGTCCTTTCAAATCAAATGAGCTGTGACTCTCAGCTCTAATCCGTTCTCATGTGTTGTTATAACAGTTTGAGCAATATGTGTACACAAAGACGTGTGGCTGTTCCCCATTCAGATTAATGGAGCAGAAGCTGTGAAGAGTGAATGTGTTATTTATTGCTCATGAGGCTGCTATAAATCCATAGCTGCTTTCACTTTCCCCAGCGTTCAGGATTTCACTTTTTTTTTTTTGTTTGTTTTTGTTTTTTCGCTTGTGTTTCTGTTCTGTAATGGTCAGACATATTCGACACACTTAGAATCCTAATATAATGACACACTAAGGTATCGGGAGGCTTTAAAAGGCATTGGAAAAAGCACAAAGAGACTTTGGCCTAAGACTAAAAGGATCAATGTCAGGGTGCCCCGGTGGCTCACTTGCCATGGGGCTCAGACATCGCCACAGCAGCCCTGGCTTGACTCTGACCCACAGACTGTACATAACAGTGGACATACAATCCAGGGCTGATAAGTGAAGACATTACACCTGCATTCTATCTAATGCCACACTGGTTGTAAAAACATGTCCAATTGCATTGAAGTCTATGTGAAAATGCCCCTAAATTTTTCTCCCTTGGTTTATTAGCTCAGTAAACATTTTCCTAATCAGTTGATGGTGTCAGTCAGTGCCATTTAGAGGAAAATAGACCTTAAAGCAGGGTATGCATTGGGGCGTGGCTGGCATGTTATTGACAGGTTGTACCACTCATGCCAACCTGCCTGACAATCAGGACAGAGTACAGAGCAGGTCAGCTCCACCCCTCACTCCTCCTCAGCTCCACCTTCTCCTCCAAATATGGTTTCAATAAACCACGATGGCAACGGCCAAATTACAAACTTCAAAACAGCAGCTCACGAACCAATGGGTGACGTTATGATGGGTTGAAATTTGGTCTGTCTTGAGGCCCTTTTCTGCATGTCATCCCCTCAATCTCCCCCTTCTTTCCCTTCTTTCCCATCTCAACAATTATCTGCATAACATTGTTAGTATTAGGTGCCCACACAAACTATAATTTAACCAAATTTACCTGCTAAATCTGTTACCTGAGCAGCTCATAGTCTCGTTGCTTCATCTTTGCCTAATGGAGGAGTTACATTTTGTTACTGCTGATATGCTGATGATACATTGCTACTACATTATGAAAGCAACACCAATGCAAATGTGTTACTGCCCCAAACTGCAGTGAGATGGTTTGCCACTAAAGGTCAAGGAGCCGCTGCAAGAGCTGTTCTTCATCTAAACGCCCGCTGGAAAAATACGAGCTGAGCTATGCTGATACCTGGAGAGATAACAGCAGAATCAGAGTGGTTCAAGATGGTACTTTAAAGAGGATGATATAGTGGGCTCTGCCTGGAGATCATCAGGACCTGACCCTTCTGGGCCATTTGAGAGCTGCAGTGATAAGTGGAGGGGCACCATGAGATAAAGATGGGATTAATTGGTATTGTATTAGAGAGGATGATGCACCTCTGCCTCACCTCGAGTAATAGTTGCAGACCTCCTTCACAGAGGTACTGTAGGATCACTATAAGAGGATTAGCCTTGAAAAAAGGTCGAGCCTGAGACCTCCGTGGCATAGAGTGTTGGGGCATATTAATTCTCAGGGAGTTAATAGGCTCTTTCCTACAGCGAGGACAAGTGCAACTCTGTTGCATCCATCAGAGGTCAGACAGGAGCCATCAGGTGCTAAGGGGATTCCCTCTCTGCAATCAATGTACGCCGCTCAGCTGGAAAATCAATGAAGCTACATACATATGTAGGAGGAAAAGTTGACGTCGGCTCATCAGAATAAATCTGATATTTTATTCATTCATTAGAAGACTAAGTATTCATGTGCTTGCATCCAATGCTCAGCTTCTGATAATTTCACACTTCCAAACACTCACTCCAGGGATGGCCCAGTTCAATCACAGTGTTTTACTCTTAAGCGTCACAGGAGCAATTGAGGGTCAGAATATAATACAAGACTGAAGGGTTCTATTGGCTCAGGTTCATCAGGTCAGCAATCATCACTGCTGGTAACAAGACCCAAGCAGGACCCAGAAAAAGGTTTTGGAGACACACTGAGTGCTAGGAATGATGAGTAAACCCTGGTAAGCCGTGGCTGGCCCTGCTTGGCCTTGCAGTAATACTCCACCAGGGTTTTGGCTGGCTTTATCCAGGCTTAGGTGCCAGTGGGTGGGTTTTAAATAATGCAAGGGCTGAAAAACTCTGAGATCACTTAATCTTCATGCGCAAACAACAGAACTCCTTCAGAAAACCTGCTGGAAAAAAACACCAGAGAAAGTCAGTCAGAGCCCATATGCAGAGAAAATTTTGCTTGTTTGAATATTTGGATTTTTGTCTAAAGTGACACGTTTTCTCTGAACAACGTGAATTTTTTATCTCATTTGTACCATCTGTCATTGTTGTTTTTACTTGGTTTTGTTTTCTTGGTATTTTATTTATTTACATTGTACAAAAAATAATCTCAGTGGTCTTTCAAATACAGTATCAAAATCTCTCCTTCACAACAAAGTTTGACAAGTGAATTCTCAACACATTACACAAGCTTAGTTATTTTATGGTGACTTATATTTTTTAGTCCTTGCCCCCCCCCCCCAACAGGAGGAGTTTGTTTGTGAGCCGCCGATGATAACCCGTCACACCTCCAAGATGTTCGTGATGGAAGGTCAGGAGGTCAGCCTGCGTTGCAAGTCAGTCGGTGATCCCGAACCTTCGACGCACTGGGTCAGCCCCGACGGAAAGCTGATCGGAAACACGTCCAGGACCATCTGCTATGAAAACGGCTCTCTGGACATCCTCAAGGCCTCTGTCAAGGTAGAGACCACTGGCTTCGTGTGATTCTGCGCACACTCGGTTGATTTATTGTGTTGGTCTTGATCTGCCTCTTATACTTTTATTCACATAGACACAAATACCAAAATAAGTTCCAGTTGCAGCACTCTACTCGACTGGGTTGGGAACAGTGGGCAAAGTTTTGGAAATCAGAGTTACTTTGATTGGTGATGGATAAAATATGCATATATATTGGATTATATACTGGATTATATTGCTTCATATTGTATTTTGGATTTTAGGATGATTGTCAGCTTTGGATTTACATTGGACATGGAACAACATTGGAGACTAATAAATAATCAATAATCATAAAAATGTGTTACAGTTATTATCATATTATTATAAAACAGTTATTACATTAAATTAAACTTATTCTTCCCTGCTTATAACAGAAAAATTAGCATATCAACTGGCTAGCTGCTAGCTCACCACCAAGAGATCTTAACCTCAGGGACATAAAGGAACTTAAAGACCAAACTTTTGGGGTATCTAATTCTATAAAGAACTGAAAATGTTCCAGTATGAATGAACTAGATAAAACACCATGGTGATGATAACTGGATTCATTGAAATGCAAATAAAAAGTTGGGCCTTCTTGATTTCTAGGATTCTGGAAAGTTCACTTGCATAGCATCTAATGCTGCTGGGGAGGCCACGGCTCCTGTCGAGTTAGTTGTCAACCCTTCTCCACACTTTGATCCCAAACTGGACCCTGACCCGGGCCCTTCGGACATCCCCACCTCCATCAAATCCAATGTCAGCGGAGGCCAGGCCCGTTCTGACCAGCAGAGGGTCAGTGTATCGGATCTAACATCCAGCTCTGCCACCATCAGATGGCCCCCGCAGAACCACATACCAGGAGTTCGCATGTACCAGATCCAGTACAACAGCTCCACAGACGATATACTCATATACAGGTGAGACAGAGGGTGTGTATGTGTAGCTGCTGTTGGTTATATGAGTAGTGTCTTTGACAGGAGGAAACTGGCCTGCAGTAGCGGTCAGATAGTTATATCTGACACACATTTACTGCCCAGATGCTCCACAATGATCAAACAGAAGATGTTCTGTCTGTAGGCATGCCACCCCCACAAAATGCTAAGACTGTCCCACCAAATTAGGTCCCGTGTTTATGTCCTCAAAGTGATGTGAAAAATGTAATGTTCAGTGAATCCAAACCAGTAATAGTCTAGAAGTGGACTGGAGGTGTTTACCAATTGGCAGCAGACTGACAGATTTCTGTGTGCTGTGAGAAAATGTGTTGCATAAGTAAATGTGTAACGGGACGTTAGTATCAGTGATTGCATTCTCATCGGTAAGTAGAACTGTAAGGTGTCCCAGACGCTCACCTGATAGAGCACACACCATGAAGTCTTAGGATCCTAGGCTCCAGCTTTTGCTCTTTTGCTGCACGTTGCTGCAGTATTGATACAGCCTACATTGTTATTACGTCATCCCCCAGTTGAACACGCAGAGCAACCCCCTCCCCCCAGTTTTAAAGTTGAAAACTGACATTGCCAAATACATTGTAACATCCCATTTAAACTGAAAACAGATAGTAAACCAGATAAATCTACTGCATTAAGGCAAATTGATTTTTTTTTTCTTTTTAAATATACCAGTCCATGTAAGAACAGACAATTAAATTAAGTTGTCCCACAGTGGGGGGAGGTGGCAGTGAAAATGAAATACATTATTGGTTCATGTATTATTAGATTCTATGATTTTAGCTTTAGATAACAGTGCTTGTTATACCAGAAACAAGTTCTGAGGTCTGCCATTTTAGTTACCCCCCCCCCAATCAAAGCAGCCTAGAATTGGGCCTGGTCTTGATGTCTGCAATACACATAATCAGAGCATTGGAAATATACATACATTGTGTGACGGTACATTAGGTTCAGCTCCAAGAAAAAAATAATCTTAGTCCAATATCACATATTCTCTCTCATCTTGTTCCAGCACTATACTGATGCTGACGTCCTGTGGTATCTTTGGAAACTTTGTGATCTGCTCCGGAATTTAAAGTCAAGCCAAACATCAGACTGGGTTGTAATAATGTTTGGCTGCGCAGCTTTAGTTTACAATTACACGCTGAGAGGGCATTGGTGTGTTGTTTTGATGCCATATCAAGCAGGCAGCTAATTTGATATAGCTCTGCACAGCCTGTGTAGCAGTGATTGCTAATAGGTATGCTTTGTGTTAAATATTGGAGGTCTCCAGGTCCCTGCAGTAACAGTGGCAGCAAACAGCTGATTGTCTTTATAACAACTTGTAAAACATGGTCCTTTCTGCAAGTGTGCATGTGTGTTTTGTGTGCTAATTTGACTGGCAGATAAATCTGTTTCCTGTGTGAGTCTGTGTGTGTCGTCTGCTTATATATATATATGTGTTTATATGTTTGTGTTTGAAAATTTGCCAGAGAACCTTGAAAGTGTTTGTGTGTCTGTGTGTGATTTCTGCCCCTGTCTGTCTGTTTCTGATCCAAACACATATCATCCCTGTGTGGGCAGTCTTCACCAAGGTCTTCCTCATGTAGGAGGCTGTTTCAGGGTTTTTTGAGCCGGTTTAGTTTTTTGTTTTGTTTTTTTCGAAAGAGAGCAGCTCACTGCACAGTGAGCAACAAAGGAGGAATAGAATGAAAAAAAACAGGGATTTGTCTTCAGGCCAGTTCAATGTTTTAGCTCCCAAAACGTTTTTAAAAACCCTGTGAGTTCTGATATTATCCCTATGATTTGTAGTGGTACTTTAGTGCTTAATCTGTTTGCCTGTTGAAGTAAAATCCATCTTAAAATATAACAAAGCTGCATTAATTTTGGGCAATCCTTGGTAATTATCAGCTCACCGAGGTGCACCAGTTGAATTTTGGAGGGCAAAATCCATCTCAGGACAAACAGCTCTTAATGGGATCCTCAAACATTCCTGCACTGACTGGTGTTTTGCTCTCAACCAGGGATCACAAAGACCATATTAAAGTTCAAGGGTCCACAGGGATGAGGATCCTCAGCAGGGTTCAGGTGTCAGACAGATGGAAACAAAGAAAAAGAATCGTAATAAGAGAGGATGAGATTAAGGTTGATTGATCCTGCTGAGAAATCAGGTCACCACAGCAGCAGAGAGGCAGTAGAAACCAACATGGAACAAATAACTCCTATTGGGCCTCTGCAATAGACAAGGCATAAAGCATGTAACAGCAAAAATATAAAAATTAATGAGTGAAGCCAGACAGAACATTAAGATGAATGCAAAACAATACTTTTCTACTATTAACACAAAGATTGCAGTAAAAAAAAAAAATAATGCCAGATATTTTCCATGAATAACATTTACGGCAGCACAAATGAGGAAACTAATAATAAGATAGATCAAAGATTGGGGCATTAATATATATAAAGTGGTTTAAATTGTGCATCCTTGAAAAGGTAAATGAGCAGTGAAATTTCCCTTAAGGAAACTTTTTGTCCTCCAAACCCGAGCCCTCATGCGCTTGAGGACTTGATTTGCACGTCCTAATCACCAGATGTGGATTTCACAGCATGTTTCAGGCTAGGGCTGCCAAGTGGCTGAGTGTGGGCCCTCTATCAGCCCACGATACTGAGCGACCAGTGGATGGTCCCATCAGCCACTTAGCCAGCTCTGTAACCTAGCAACGTCATTCAGAATGCATAATTGAGTGTTATTACAAAGCATTTGGAGGGCTGACAGATGACCGTTTGAAATGTGTCCACGGCCTCAATTCTCATTTTAACCAAAAACCAAAGGCACTTGCTCGAGGCAAAGGCAAAGAGCACACGGTCAAGTGCAGAGGGTCCAAATGGATTATATCAGACTGAACTATAGCAGTGACCTTATCATTAGCCCACCGCTGGGGGGGCGTTGCACTCGTGGCAGAACGTTAGAATGAGGCTGCCTGATGTCGACAGGAAAAGCAAGAGGCCCCATTCCCCTCAAAAGTGCACTGGTTGGTTTCATGGTTTTCTGTGCTCATGTTAACACCTGATTCACGTGATATTACTCAGACTGTAATTAGAGAATTCCTTTGATATCAAATGACAAAATGCAACAGTTTATAATAAAACTACTTTAGTTTATTAATTAGCTTGTTAACACGTTATAAATCATCTATAAGCCGTCAAACACATTACATGAACAGGGCAACAAATGAGTCAGGACTTCCAGTTATGGCAGCCACATAAGAAGACACATCTCAAGCAGCACTGCTGAAGCTTAGCAAAAACGTCCACTAAATGACCCAGTAGATCAACTAAGGCGAGTGCAAAGTGTCAAAACAGCTGAAGTTAAGGGACTATCATGTTCACGATGAAACACAGAAAGCCAGCGACACATGGCCGAGGAGGGAGCCCTCGGAGAGAAAGAGGTTGGAGGTGTGAAGGTGGATGAAAAGAGTTTTCATCGAGATCGGATGAAGGTGTTAGGGAAGCAACAGATAGCATGAGGAAGGAGATGAACGACTGCACCGAACCGGTGTCGAAGAAGGAGCTACGTATATCCAGCGCAGAAAGAGAGGTGGCTAACCTGCAAGCTGAAGTACTGATGCTGGAGTCAAAAAGCAGAGTTCTGTAAGATAAGCTCTCGGATTTGGCAAGGCACGACCAAGAACACTAATAATGAAGTTACTCAGCTACAGGTATAAGATGGCAGTCATGGCGGCTACGCGGACCAGAAGAGGACCTCCAGCACACGGACCATCAAATAAGATTTTACTCAGACTTCAAGCCAGCTGAGGAGACCGTTTGACCAGGTCCGCCCGGAGTTGCGTAACCTAGGGATCTGGCTCAGAGTGAATCACCCCGCAAGTCCTGTATGTTGGTAACATATAAAGGACAATCCCTCACTTTTCAAACTCTAGCTGAAGCAGAAAAGCTTGTGAAGAAGATTCAGGAAGATGCCAGGGGGAGTTAAACAGCGTAAATAAACAATAATGTTAATGCACATGACTGCGGCAAGGAGTGTGATATGAGGCACGGTGTCTAAAATGATTGAACCAAGTGTTTAGAATCAATATACTGCCATTTCAAAGCAATTTCAGTTATACAGAACTGTATTAACACTTGATTCATAGACAGACATACACTCACATGCTAAAATATATGTCACTAGCAATGGCGGGAGACAGGGATTGTTTGGGGGCAGGGCCACAAAAGTGAATAAAGTGGATTTGTTTGAGTGTTCAGTGTTCTAGCATCCAGGTTGCTTATGCTTCTCAGTAAGTTTACTTTTAAATGGCAAGGTAACGTCTCCAAGGTAATGTATAATTTTTTTGTTGAAAATTCTCAAGGAGTGAATCTTAATTTTGTTTCTTTGAACTGCAGATGTCCGCAACAGCTTAGAAAAGTTAGGCAAGTCATGGATAAGATAAAGGATATAGACTCTAAAATGATATATCTACACCAAACACACCTTTTAGATGAAGATATTGAAAGGATTAGGAGAAGGTGGTAGGGTAGTGTGTACACAGCATCATTCTCACCTCAGGCCTTAGAGGACACATCATTAGTTGTAAAATCAAAGACAAAAGACGCTCATGAGGAGAGAGTAAAATTGGAAAATAAGATAGAAGAAGATTCTCCAGGAAAAAGTAAATGAAAATAGTAACCCACAACTGGAAAAGGAGCCGCTAATATCAAGAGCTGAATATGATAAGCTGTTTGCCATTAAGGCTGCCTCTAGTCTTTTAAGCCTAAAGCACACATTCTGTGAACTGAAGGGTGATAAATCCAGTAAATTATGATAAAGATAAATTATGCCTTCAGAGGCTATTATGAGGAATTATATGATACAAGAAACTAAATTGACTTATAAAATCGAAATAGAAGGTAAGACAGACTTAAAACAATACAGGACCTGTATCTGACAGACTCAGACATAATGCTGTCTTTTGATGAGCTGAGGATTAAGTTTAACACAAATGCTAATCACTTCTTTAAGTACCTTCAGCTTAAAAGCTTTGTTAAAGGAAGCCAAAACAATTTATTTACAATTTGCTGACATCTGGCTCATCTGAAAGTTAAAGAAAATTTACAATGTGAAATACTATAGGTGAGGCTTGGAAAGCAGCTTGTGCCGATGCTCATTCTAAATCTATAAACCAATAATATTAGTTGATACAGTACAAATGGTTAATGCAGATACATGTCACTATGGTGTAATTGAATCTCTATAACAAAAACATACAAGACATATGTAGAAAGTGTTTGGAAATTAGAAGGAATTTCTTTCATTGTATTTGTATGGAAAGACAATCACAGACCAAGCACTTGTTCAGTGGATAAGGGAGATGCTTTCAAACCTTCCACTAGAAAGAAAAGCATACATAGTAAAGGATAAACAGTATATACTTGAGAAAATATAAAGGTCCTTCATTAATTACATCCAGGATTTAGATTTAACAGATTTAAGTTTATCTAATAATCTATAGCAAAGTAAAATATTGCATATAGATTACCATCAGTTAAAGTGGGAGGAGTAACTTTGTTTTATAGTTAGGTACGTGTTTGCTCTCTTGTTGTTGTTTTTTGTTTTTTTTTTCGAGCTGTAATAATTCAGCGATAGGTTATTATCTATTGAAATGATCTCTCCTGTCTTCATTGCAGCTCTTCGTGGTCTGTTTTGTTTTTTTGTTTTTTTTCTTCTTTTCTTCTTTTCTGGGACAATGCAGCAATTTCATGTAAAACCCCACAGCATAATGGGAATGTAAAAGGCTGTGTTGTACTCTGAGATGTTAGAATTTAAATAAATATATTGTGGAGGGAGGGAAAAAAGGGCAACAGTAGCCTGTTGCTTGCCAAATAGTGAGCCCACATTAATCTGTACTGTTAAAGCTTATCTCTCAATTACTTGGCTTTCTTTGTTTTCTCCATTGTCCAGCGTCTGTACCTGTCTGCTTGATCAGATATTTACTAGTAATTAACCGCTGTCAGCATCTTAATGGTCAATGTTTCATTTGGCATCAAATTATAATATCAAATGACCAGAGTCATACTTTAATGTCTTGACAGCCGATTAGAGAACATCCTGAATTACCATTTATTTTGGTGAAGCCACGGAATATATATATGCCCATAAGGTTTATGTCACTCGGGTAGTACATTGAAATGTTTGTCTAGTTATTAAAACTAGCAAATTGTTAAAACACTAAAGCTAAATAGCACAAACAGCACAGTACAAAATAAAAACTAAAAATAAGTGTGAATGGGCTATAAGTAAGTAAAATTTAAGTGGGATATCAAAATATAAATAGTGCAGTATATACAGATAAGTATTAATATAAATATATGTCATCTTTTGTCATGCTGTGATGCTGTTGTTTTTCTTTGATTCCAAGTAATCAACTGACTGTATAACTCAGAGATGGGATATTTTTGAGGCTGGGATATATCCAACTTGGCAAAATGAAGCTGAGAAGTGTAACCAAACAAAATTGGATTTATAACAATTTTCTCAGTTACGTAAAAAAAATAAAAAAAATTAAAAAAACAGATCATGTTTGGCTTAATTTCCATTTATCATCTGTATGTATCATTTAGTAAAAGAGAAAGGGTCTTACATGTTTCGAGGTTAAGGATGGGAGTGGACGAGTCAGTTCTACAACTTGTTTGTATTTGTGTTCATATGAATTCAATGCAGAAAAGGGAACTATCCAGTTGTCATTTGTTTTCCGTGTGTATCTTCTGGGTTTCTACAGTATTTACAACAGGTACTGCTCAGCCCCTGACTTCTTTTAACATTCACTCTAAGCCTGGAGGCACAGAGATGCAGCCTTCTTGTGTTATAAAGGTCAACAATTTGATTCTCTGGCTCGACTGGGAAAATCACTCCCTCCTGCTTTTACAGGAGCTGTTGTTTTGGAGCTCTGAGTTTCCCTGCACCCCGCAGTTGCTCCAGTGGAGCCACCAGCAGATTAGGACTGAGCGGAGACAGGGTGAGCAGGACTCAGTTTGTTGATTGAACAAGTGGCAAAAACCAGATTGCCTACTCATCAGTCTCATCTGGATAAGAGGGAGGCAAACAGGCTATCGTTCAGAATGCTGAAGCAGTCGCAAGAAAGCTGAGGCAACTGTTCGTTACAGCCCAGTATGTGCTTATGGTCAGAAAAGTTAATTGAATTTTCAATGGCAATGGGAGCGAATATTCTGAGGACTTTTGAGGATTTTGCTGACGTCGCCAATTCCACAGGGTTGAGACTCTAAAGCACCAAATGTCTGGCTGGAAATGAGATAATGTGTCATCAGCATTTAGGCATCACAACACAACATCAATATTTTTCATTATCAGTATTTTACGACATGGAGAAAGTATGTATAAATACTCATAACATACATACACAGGTACTCAAATGACACTAAAGATGATGAAGATGATGAAGACGCTGAGAGTTTCCGGTCTTTATCTGGAGGCTTTGTCCCTCTTGGCCACCGTACACTCAGCAAATGAATCTCATCATCAACTATGTTTTTGCTGTGGCTTGTCCTTCTTCCTTTACAAACCATGACTCAAGTAAAGGCGTCCATTTTAGCTCGCAGTGGCAGCACTTATACTTTTGATTTTAAGTGCAAAACGTTTTATAACGCGAGTGGAGCTCTCTGGCAGAGTTATTGGCCTCTCCACTGAACACTGTAATAAAAGAGACTCATGACGCCCACTTTGCCCTCTCTGCAGTCTGGTCCCAGGCTTTCCAGAGACTCTGCCAGTCAGAGCAGCTACAGCACCGAGCGGTCCATCATCTAACACGAAGGCAGGTGCCACACTCTGGAACACTTCACATCCTTTGTTGTAATTACCGTCATTTTCGGAGCACCATGTACTTCTTTTTCATCCCAGGTGTGTTAAATGACCATAATATTATGCATATATCATACACACACATAGATACTTTAGAGAGGGATAGAAAGAGAATTAGTCTGAGGTTTAGTTGTGTATGACTTGTCGAAAAAAAAAAAAAAAAAAATTCCCCTACAGGTGCTCGTGTGTGCATTGCTTCCTCTAGCAGAGGCCTGGGAGCTTGAGGGTTGTGTGCAGTATCTTAACTGTTCCTTGGACCACATTCTTCTGGACAGAGATCTCAGATGTTGATCCTGAAATCTGCTGGAGCCATTCTTGCATTTTGTCCGACACGTCCCCGAGTGCTCCGATTGCAACTACCTGCTGTTTGTTAGCCAGCACCAGTTTGTCAGTCTGTGTCAGTAAATCCCACAGGATCTTATCTTATCCTAGCTTAGTCATTCTTAACCACGTTGGTAATTCCAGCCCACACTGTGTACTATGCCCATCAGTTGGCGTTCCATGTGCACTCTGCCTGCTTGCATCTTACACCCCACTGTTATGTGTTAGATAGTCTCAGATGCATCTCCACACAGCCTGCATCTGGAGTCCGGCCTGGTGTGGTATACCCAGCCTCTATCGATCTTGTGTTATATGTGCACATATACTATAGCTGCATGTATTATGCATTGATTTAAAAAACATTACATTTTCTTTGAAAAAACTTGAAACTGATTCAATCAATTAAGAGCCACTTTCTCTTTTCCAGATTTAGTGGAACATACACAATTAAAACTATTCACATGGAAGCCGTTTTCCTCTGATGTCAGACTGAGGGTGAGAAGACTTTAACACTTTAATTTATCTGAATCAATCCTGTGCAAGAATGTGTGTGAGAAAGGAGTCAGCTACTGGACTGAAGATCTCCCTACTCACTATCCAGGGACTACCACTTGAGTCATTTTTTTTTCACACCGCTGTTCTGTTTTTCACCGCGAGCACAATGCATGGTGGTTCACCGAACAAAGCAGCACAACATTACCCTTGAGCTTCCCACCCTGAGTACAATGTCGGAGGAAAATGGATATTTGTCAATATTGTCTATTTTCAAAGTAACAAATGATTTTAGATAATAGAACAAATGAGTATTGGGATGCATGGTTCACATATAATAAATGTTAAGCGGGATGAATGACTGAGCCTCCTCCATGTTTGACAGTGGGGATGGACTTTCCTTTGAAAGCTTCATTCTTCAGCGCTGTAAGTTTATTTCACCTGTCCAATGAACATTCTCCCAGAAGCAGCGTGGCTTGTCAACATGCATCTCAACAATGTCCCGGCATTTTATGTTCCTCCTTCAAAAGTGGATTGTCTTCCACAGAGTCCACTTTTGTTCAGAAAGCCAGTCTATGGACCGGTGCAATTTGAATTGCCTTTCCGTTCACTGTGGGTTCAGTTGTCCTGTACCTACAACTTTGGCCACAGGGACATCAAGCTGCTGTAGCTGGTCATGTCATCCCCTCCAACATCTATCTGCTTTACTTTCTCCTGTCCGTGTTAAGTGTGGTGCACACAATGCTACCAAAACAGCACAGTGAAGACAGTTCACAGCTGTTTATCAGCACTTTTAAAGAGTACCAATCCTTTTGTCCAGGCCAGGTTTGAATTTGGCTCATTTCTCAGGTTATGTGTTTTTTGGTTTTATTTATATATATAAAATAAAGGTAGGCTGTGCAGGTTTGATGGAGCATTGTTTCAATGAGATGTGAGGGTACTGACACAGGCTGTATGTGAGAGACAGATGAATTCAAGAATGCATGAACGTATCCACACTATCTATGTGCAACGTGTATCAACATATAACCTTAAACTTCACCCATGGCTTTGAAGTGTGGACAGAGATCAATGCTGTCTCTGAGAAATTATATATTATACGCTGCAAATGTGAAACGGCAAATACACTTTGATAGAAACTCAATATATACTGCTGCCTGCTCCCATACTGTTCATACTGAAGGTGTCTGAGATGACAGAAGAATGATACACCTGTTTGTGGTTTCGGTCAGACACTCACAGCACATGGTAAAGGTTAGGAAAGTGAGCAGTGACTTGAGCAAGCATGAGATAGGATGGATTTACTTCAGTGACATTTAAACAAAACCTAAACCAGTCTGCTTCTGTTTTGCTCCCTCAACCCAACCACATCTGGGACTCAGGATGTGAACCCTGATCTTTGCTATCAAAGTCCTGCACCTCATACACCAGACCTCCAACCAAAGCACCTGCTTACAAGTTCCCAGGAGTATAAAATGTAGAGCTTCTCATTGTTCGTCCAGGCAGAAATTATACTTTCTTCAAAACATTGTTGCATAAGCATGACTTCAAAGAGACAGGGTTGTAACACTTGAGCAACGTTAGCCACATCATACCAATATCTGTTGTCTTCTCAGGTTTTAGAATATGTTATGTGTTTGCTGAGCATCTGAAATCTATTGTGTCACATCAAACCATCAAACCAAGAAAAAGGCTGTATTTTTATTTACTCTTGAAGATGGCAGTTTGAGCAACATGTGTACATGTTGCGGTGTGGCTGTTTCCCATTCAGCTTAATAGAGCAGTGGTTGTAAAGAATGAACATGTTTTTTTCTTGCCCATGAAGCAAAAAAATCCATAGCTGCTGGGTTTCAGTGTTACTGTCCTGTAATGGGTTAACATATTTGACAGATTCAGAATGCTAATGAAATGACACTGAAGTAAAAAGGTCTTAGACTAAAAGGATCAATGTCAGGGTGGTCGCAGTGGCTGACTTTGTAGCGCACGTGCCATGGGGATTGGATGTAGCCACAGCGGCCTGGGCTCAGTTGAGACCCCACAGACTGCATGTAAAAGTGGACGTGGACTCCGGGGCTGAAAAGTGAAGCCAAAGGTCAAGTGCTTTAAACCGTCATTCTTTCTAATGAACATCAGGGGGTGAAATATAGACCATAAAGCAGGATATGTATTAGGGGACGTCTGCCGCGCCATACCGACTGTACCACATAGTGTTCTGCCTGACAGTCAGGATAGAGGACAGTGCAGGTCAGATCCACCCCTCACTCCCCCCTCAGCTCCACCTTCTCCTCCAAAGATAGTTTCTTCTGCTTTCAAAAAACCAACCAGATGGCGACGACCAAATTACAAAATTGGAGGCTCAAAATGGCAATTCATCACACCACATCACGGTGCTCATCTCTTGGTTGTGATGCTCATCATGAATGATGGGCAAAGCATGTCTCAAAATTGTGTGTCTGTGCAACATATGGTATTTTTTTTACAATAATATACTTAATAAGAGTGGATATAAGTGTGTCCAATTAGTCCAGTGCTGAGCCTATAAAACCAACTCTCTGCAACTACAAGGAATCTTGGACTATCACAGGCTGGGGAAGCAGGCGTGTCAGGGAGTCCATTCACAATAATGACAAGTCCGTAGCTACCAGCAGATTGTTTAAGTTTGTAATGGGGACAACAAAGTAAGAAGTGCAGTATCAGCATAGGTATCGAAACCTGTGCACATGTGATGAAAATGCGTGCTCAAAAAGCTTACCAGTTCTAATTCAAAGCTACCTCTACCTTTTCCAAGCTCTCATTAAAATACGCCCTCCCACTATTATTACAGTCTGGATGCCATCAGCTTCCCCACTAATGGCTCCCAAACTGTGCACAGCCTTTTTCTAACCTTTATCTTTCCAGAGAAAGTGGAGCGGACACGTCTGCTGTTATTCACCGGTACTGCTGCACATTCACGTTTGGGAGCCGTCCAATACTGCTGAACTGCATTAACTGTGTGAACTGAGCAGTTGTGCAGCAGCAGCTCTAGGGTTCATCATGGAAGTTGTTGAGGGATGGCGGGAGGAAGGAGGGGTTACTCATTCATTTTCCCGGCTGCTGTTCTTCCAGTTCAAAGCCGCTGGCTGTTCCCCGCTGGCTACTGCTGCCCTATCATAATGGCATGACAAATGGGGATGAACATTTTAGAAGTTCAGTGAAGTTCAGTGACCATCATTGCCGTTATCTCTGCTGCCCATGCTGCAGGGGAGCACAGTTCAGCCGAACAAATTATGCATTACAGATGAAATAGTCCTGCATTGCCTCAGCTTTTCCACTTTTTCATTTCTGTGGATTTAAAAAGATGTTAAAAACTGAAGCTTTTTTTTTTTTTTTACAATGGGAACCTCAAGTGATTTTCTCTTTTCCAATAACATAGCCTCTCCTCTTCTCTGACACAGCTGTGAGGCTCTGAGTGAAACTGTAAAGGCTGCATACATGGATGGATGAATGGTGATGGATAGATAATAGATAAACTGGAAGCTTCAAAACAGCAGTTCACAAGCCTGTGGCGGGCATCGCAATGGGTGACACAGTGGTGAAGAGATTAAAGCTCCAGTTTTCTTTCATAACAAAGCTGTTTCACTCTTAACCAGGATAATTCACTGTAATTCACTTTTTAATAAAGTAACACACTGACAGCTGACCAGTCAGAGCTCAGTCGTTCCCTAATTTTAACCAAAGTGCTCATGTTGCCAAGTTCTGTAGACTATGTGAAACCTGGTCTCTGGAGTCTCAGCCATGTGCTTTTTATGGCCCCTGCCACTTCCTGGTGACCTCTGCCATTAACAAATGTCCTGTTACACGTCCATGTAACGTAACACCTGCTAACATGTTCTCACTCTCAACTCCTCACAAAAAGTGTTTCACCACGACTTCTGAAATCATTGCGTGTGATCATCTTGTAATTAAATAACTAATATCCCGTAACTAAACCCTGAATTGAGCCAGTTTCGAGCCAGCTTTGTCATCCAGGATCATCGGTGCCAGACTCAGTGGAGCCAGGTAACCCAAAGAGAGCGAGACTAAGCTGAGCTATATGACACAGGCTCCTGGTTTCTCTCTGTTAGAGTCTCTAGTGGTAGGCAGCTAATCTCACTGGTCTCTTCTAATGGAGCATTACAACAAGAGCTACATCATCAGAAAAAAGAATCCCGTCAGACCCTGCCTCGACTGTGAACCTGAAAAAAAAAAAAAAAACGAGACACAGAGAGGGTAAGCAAGAGGGAACCGGGGCAGTGTGAAGGACGGAGGGAAGGGAAAGAAGAATAGAGAGTTAAAAGCAGGTCTCATGGTGCAGTCAGTGTTAACTGCTCTGGTTTCCATCTCAGCACCTCCTCCTCCACCTCTTTTTTTTCATCTCGGTTTCCTCAGACGTTAAGGTTTTTCAGACCAACATGCTGCACTGGCAGAAAAGTCTCTCTCTCTCTCTCTCTCTCTCTCTCGCTTTCTCTCTGTCCCTCTGTCCTTCTTTCTCTCTTTCTCTCTCTGTCTGCCGGTTAGATACTGTATGTGTGACCCAGGGCAAAAATAATCTGACCAGCTTCACCCTTCTCACTCACTCACTCGCTCATTCACTCACTCACCTACACACATATATACATATACACCCACACATATACACATGCACTCTATGGATTATGGGTCTTGGGAGAGATCAACCTCTGTCAGCACAAGGAAATGAATCTATTGATTCTACCTCCTTTAATATTCTCTTCTGCTCCTCTCTCTCTTTCACAAGTGTGTGTGTGTGTGTGTGTGTGTGTGTGTGTGTGTGTGTGTGTGTGTGTGTGTGTGTGTGTGTGTGTGTGTGTGCGCGCGCGCGCGCGCGTGCCTGTTGTGTGCGCATGCGTCTCTGCATGAAAGGCATTACAAAGCACAGTGTGAGAAAGTGCGTGTGCACACATTTGAATTTGTGCAGGTTCTGACTTTCTAATTACCATCCTGCCTGGTTCTCGAAGGAGAGATTAAAGAAGAGAGAGAGGCAGAATGGAAAAATAGGAAGACGGAGGAGGGAGTGATAGAGAAGGGATAGATTGCTGCGGCGCAGTGAATAGGAGAAGATGTTCCTCTGACTCAGCTGATACAGAGATACAGTGGGTGGATGGAAGTGAGGAAGGGAAGGAAAGAAGACAGGGGGAAAGGGACCAGGAAATGACAGCTGATCACATTCTGCTGAAATGATAAGGCATCAGTTTTCTTCTCCTACTACTCTCACTTTTTTCTCATTTATCTTTCCCCTACATCCATTTTCTGTCACTGTCAGTGCGCAGACCTTTAGAAAGTCACTGTAATGTCATCTTCCTTCTCTTTCTCTACCCTCACTCCATCACATCACCTCTGTGTATGTCTCAAACCTCCTGCCCTTCCTCTTCTTTTTCTCTCCTCTCTCTTCTCTCCCTCCATCAGCCAAATGTCACTTTGTCCCGATGGCTCTCCAGTTAGAAAACATCCAGTACAGAAGATGACAGCCAAGCTTTTAGGCTGAGAACAATTCAAAAGGTTTCCTCTCCTGCTCAAACTCCGAGCTGAGCTCTCAGCGTCAGTGCAGGAAGTCGACTCTTATATCATTCTGGCTGTTACATAAAAATTAAAACATCATCAGTCAGTCTAGTCCAATAAAACAGGTCAAATATTGTTGATGGATTCACCGTGACTTTTGATGCAGATCATTGTGTCACCAACAGCTTATTTCCATTTGTCCAACACAAACCTCCAATTCCCATCATCCCTTTGGTGTGGTTTGTGAGAAGGAGGCAAGAAAAACAGCAAATAGAATTTCTTGCTGACAATTAAAACAATTACATAACAGTTTGTACCTGTTTTCCATTTATATCAACTGTATGCATATGCATAGAGCATATGTGTTATATCAACCCCCCAGCCCCCAGACACATACCAAATATGTAGCAAAATGTACATCCCACAAAAGAAAAGGGAAGAAATACACAAAAAGAAAATAATGCATTGGCAGAAATAACAACACTGAGGAGTAAAAGTATAGATCTCGAGCTGCTGAAGAGAGCACTGCAAGTTCAAATTTAGCTCAGAGTACTGATGCTGAGATGAACATCTGGCATGTTGTCACGTCATGTTGGATATCGAAAGTGTTGAAGAGCTGTTAGGAAGATGGGATGAAAAGAAAGATAAAAAAAGAAAGGTGAGAAGGGAGGAAGTGATGCGACCATGGGACAAGCAGTTGTGATGAAGTGTACTGGCAGTTGAAGGATAGTACGCAGTGAATCGACACTTATAAGAAAAAAACTGCTCTCACCTTCCTTAAATCTTGATATAATGAGTAGAATAAACATCTTTCTGTCTTTCTTACTTGATACACACAGTAGACTAGTATCTATATCCTACACCATTAGTTGTTGACCTCACACAACTCCTTCAATCACTCAGTCACACACACACACTGCAGCAGCCCTGCCATGAAACTAACAGTGCTTCCTGTCTGCATACGTGTAATAAGTTCCCACAGCAAACCCAACCTGAGGCTATACTGACCTTTCCCCACTAATGATGCCCACTCTTTCCTCGCCAGCTGCCTCACTGTAGCTCTCTCTCTTTGTAGAACTGACTGCCTCTACTTTATGACTGTCAGACTGTTTCTGTTTCAAACCAAATGTCAAGAAAATCTTCAATCACAGATATAATAAAATCTGAACAAAGGTAAATTGCATTAATTCAGCCAGGCTGATGTGAACAAACTCATGTTGTAGGAAAAAAAAATATATAATATATATATATAGATATATATATAGAGAGAGAGAGAGAGAGAAAGCAGGAAGAAAAACTTAAAGACCTGATCATGAAGCTTCTGTTTACAGGTCTGTTTTTATTTTTAGGCAGTCGATATGTTTGTTGAGCAGAAAGAGAAGACTCTTGTGTTTATCTGTGGTACAGTAGGTTCCTCATCTCTGCTTCTGCACTTCTGCAACTCTGCATCTTTCAGGCTTTTGTACTTTAGAAACCTGTATAAAAGTTTGAATATGTCTGACTTCTTCACGCCACCCATCGGTGTCACTACGGGGCCAGACAAGCTCAAACATGACTGTCTCCTAATAGGGCCATGTCAGCATCCGTTATTCGCACCATCATAGCTGGTGATGCTCAGGTTGCCCTAACCATTTTGATATTAGGTATTTTCTATAGATATGTTAGACAATTCCAATGTGCCCTCCCAGATGCTACATCTTCAAGACAACTGACTGTGGCATCTCAGCCGTAGAGAGTAGGAGTTGCCTGAAAATCATTGTGCGCCGTATGGCCACAGTGGCCTTTGTGCCCAAATCATGAGGTTGATTTGAAAGCATAACTGCAGCACCCCTCGCAGCTTGGATTGATTGTGCATAAACAGTACTGTGAGAGAGTCTTAGAGTCTTAGGCCACCCTTAGATTTGTTGTTTTAGCAATGCTAAAATTACCTTATATATATAGTGTGACCTCCCCTTACACTTCATCAGCTCCATCATGTCCAGCACAAACCTGGTGTAATGGACCTTTTTCACAGCTTCATGTTGACATGAAATAGTCAAATACAAATTCAGGCGTTAACAATGACATTAACTATGGCTCCATTCCATTTAGGTTTCAGAGCCAGGTTCCTGCTATTGCTCCAGTGTAAGAGGAGGTCACACTGAATATTGGATACTTTGGCCTATAGAAGAAGTTTTTTTCTGATTTTTTTTCTGTTTTTTAATCCTGCTACACCTTCCCTGTATTTTCTGGTTCTATTCTAATAAAGATACTGAGAAATAATTATATAAGGTCATTATAGCATTGATAAAACAACAAATCTAAGGGTGGCCTACGACTTTTGCAAAGTATGTGATACTGCAAACATCTAGCTAACTCTCTGCTCTGGTCTCTCTCTCTCTCTCTCTCTCTCTCTCTCTCTCTCTCTCTCTCTCTCTCT